>DWIJ01000297.1:0-12224 GCA_018248315.1 Chioides albofasciatus
GATTCTGATGGTGAAAGAATTTTTCAATCCCGTCCAGTAGTGTCGGAGCCTATTCAATTCAAACAACCAATTAAAAAATGAAATCTTTCCTCTTTATAATTTTAGTATACATTAGCTCATCAAAGTCTGCGTGGCATGGATTGAACTGGAATTGTTGGAAGGATTTCAGATTTGATTTTCGACTGTATGAATCTTGATTGCCACGTAACAAGAATCAAGTTTGCTATTGTCTTCAAGACACGTTGATATCCCTTAGGACCAAGCTGGAATGCGTCGCACTAGTATCTCTCCTACGACAAACTTTAAACTAGAACACAGCACATAACACTGTGTTATTAGGCAGAAATAGGTAATACAATTAGGCAAACGGAGCACAGGTTGCCCCCGACCAGGTGGACTGATGACCTGAAGAAGACGGCGGGAAACCGCTGGATTCAGAGGGCACGGGACCGATTGGAATGGCGTCAATTAGGGGAGGCTCATGTCCAGCAGTGGACCTTAAAAGGCTGATGGATGGATGGAGGTGATACCGTGATGCTTCCGAAATAGAAACACATAAGGTTCTACCTTTAGCGTATCACTCGGCTTTGTAGTTGTCCACTGCGCCAGCAATACAGAGATCCACTAAAGCTATAGCATTAATAATATGAAGAGAATTTTCAACTCAAAACTTGGACAGTCTTTTTATCCTTTTCTACTCTTCAATACCGTTAATTGCAACGGAACCGCTGATTGCTCTCTATAAACGTTAAAACTCCATTTGTCTAGAGACCTCAGCAACTCATTTTATGATTATTGGTGTCGTAAACTTTATTCAACTGATAAACACTTAAGACGGATTATCTCAACGTAATAAAATTTTAATGTTCGAACTTAGAATACATGAAACATAGATGGCGGCTGCAAATTAATATGAAATACATTTAGGTCATTGATGCAACTGAATACTCAAAAAGTTTGCATGGGATTCGAAAACTGGACTTTTTGTATAAGATGCTAAAGTATTTTTAGCCTATATAATAGAACATTTCGGTGACCAAGTGCGAATTGGTAATCTTTACATACCTTTGAGAACCTTATTTAAAGAACTCGACTTTAATTACCTTACCACATTTTTTACACCGATAAAGCAAGTGATAATTAATTTCCAATAGGCACGTAACTGGAAAAATCCGAGGTGTCCTGGATTCCAACATCAGACCGTATGATTCAAAGTTCGGATTTGTTTGACTTGCTACGTGTTTAAGCCTGTTTTCTGCAACTAGAAATGCGTAGTTCTCGATGCGCTTTCTATATATTTTCAAAACTTTTGAGTAAAATTAACCGATATAAGATAATTTTAATACTGTACTATTGGTGCAGATTTAATATGTTTGATCTCACCATTACAAATTCCCCTTACTGTACTATTGGTGCAGAGTGTGTTTGATCTCACCGTTACAAATTTGCGCCTTCTAAATTAAAATAGCTTCGTAATAAAATACAGAAATTATATTGGCTTCAATATTTTACCGGAAATATTAACAGAAAGTGATATAATTCATATTGTCATGTATTGAAATACCTATTATGAAGGTATGGTATTTCTAAAAAAACGTTTCAAGGACAGTTATAAATTTGTAACGATTACAAGTGGTTTTATATAAAAAAAATCCAAATTTGTATTTTTATTCCAATTATACGTTACGAGTTACGACGTTTATAGTATACTCAGTTTATAGGTATACAGTTTGCATTAAGTATAAATTTAATTAGTAGCTGAAAAACTTAGCAAAGCTAATACGCATAAGTGCTTCGTAAGAAAACGTTTTACTTTAGTTTTCACATTAACTTAAAACAGCCAGTGATCCTCAAACCCGCATCGCAAAGATCAAGCATTCGATAAAGAGGCTCATCTCATTGAAACTCGCTGCGTGCACGGAAACACTACTGACTTGTCCTACCCTGGACGACGAACTCTAGGCTATTATTAATTGATAGTTTTATAAACGTGTAAATTACCAGTAATTTGAAGTATATTGGGGTAGTGTAGTAAAGAGTTCTTTAGATTACTTTAATAGTAAGAGATCTATTGGACGATGGTTTTATAAATGCCGTACTACTATCAACCTGCATGCATTGGAGCAAAGCTATCACTTTTCGCATATTTGTGAATATTCTACCTTCTCGCTTGTGGTTAAGGTTACTTACTAAGTTGTAGCAAATAAGGGTTGTTGTAAGAAGACCCGTTAAATATTCTCTCTCAAGCTTCCATGGAATGAAATGGGAAATGTTTTCTAAGCTGTAAATAATTTCAGCTTATTATTTATCATCTACGTTTACTTTTAAATATTTGGTAAGCTAATTTCGTTCATTTGTTAATTCATCCATTATTTTTAAATTTAGTCACTATGAAGAGAAATCTACAAGCCTCTCCGTAGCGCTTCTAATGGTAATAATAGTAATGACAAAGTGACGTTTTCATCGCCTCGCTTACAAAAAAAACTCTTATGAAGTTAAACACGTGCCTTAAACCGTGGAAATAACGTCGGACTGTCCACAATCACCGATTCTACTTACTCTGGAATCGAGAAAGGGCGGTCCGAAAACAAATTTCCGCGTGGGCCTAACGACCTCGACCGTCATTTAATCAGACTCAAGTGTTGATGGGATAGCCGCAACGTACATTTTTCCTTCAACACATATCGAAATCTATCATGAGGTAATCGCTCACTGTCCTTGTCATACGTACGCGAAAGGACCCAGTTGGAAAGGGATGGAAATGTTGCCACATCAGCGCTTACAGTCGTTTTTGTAAATAAACGTTTGCAATAGTTTCCAACTGTTGACCTTTCAGATTGTCATTAGGATTCTACTATTACAGGCAAAGTACCACTTGTAGCACAAACGACGTGCAATCCCGTTCAGGATTTCATATTATTGTAGAAGCCTTTCACGGCCTTATAGCCCGCGCCACATTTCCATGTACATTTGCAAAATTAAGCAATGTTAGTCCGATGGGTGACCGCTAGCACTTTTTCTTATGTGCTATCATGCTTCGGAGAGTTACGCTGTCATTTCCATTACCTATCATTCGTGAGTCAAGCTGTGGCAAATATTTAAAGGTTGTTTAAAACTAACCCCTACTTTCTTGTTTTAAGACGTAATTACGTGATTGTATGCAAAAAAAACAAACTCAAAAGTTTTTTGCTGTACATTGCCAAGTAATAAGTATTTGAAGTACGTATTTATTTGGTGTCTACATTCGTTCATATTTTAGTGCCATACATAGGGATATTGCTTCCCTTAAAGATCTCTCATAAAATAGTTCAGTTAAATGAATCCAATCAAAACATGGATTTAGAAAAACCAAGATGTCCGTATTTTTACGACTGGGGTCCTTATTGACTTCGCAGAAAGACTACATGTGCTATAGGCGACATGTGAAAAATAAAATCGGATCCTACAATTTTTATTACAAGTTTTTGCCAAGTGTTACAAATTTTACAGCTCAATTTTGCCCCCTAAGGGTTGATTTTACAATAACCATGAAACCATATATATCATTATTTCTAAACAGAATGCCAAAGAACTTGCTTCAAAAATGGCAGACTTCCATACAAACTGTTAAACCTTTTTTCATCCCATTTAAAGTTTCATTAAAAAATCCTTTATCATTTATCACTTACGTCTTAAGCACAATTCCTGGCATGGACGAGTCATTTGTTCAGGATTCCTTTTTATACATAACATAAATTGATCAAAGAAATATTACATTGTCAGTACATTTTCGTATAATATTACTAGAGACTACAAAGCTGCAATTCCGGCGCTAGGTACCGGCAGGAAATACCAGTTCCGAGCGGATCGCACTAGACGGATCCGGATCTTTCCGGATTTCGGTCGTTTTAGTGCGGCCCGTAAAGTGGGGCGGGTTATCGCTCCACACGAGGATCTCTCGTCAAATAGTGCCAGTTAACTTAATGTGGCGGAAAAGTTATTCTGCTCGCTGCGTTAAGTGAAATTTCTCGGGAGATGTCGCTCCGTACGCCACTTGATGGATATTTTAAAAGTGAAGGCATTTCCATTTGCTTTCTACTTAAGGTTACATTGTTACGAAAAGGCAAAATCGTTTATGTAATATTTGTGGTGAATATTTTGGGAAGAGAACATAGTTATAAGTCAAAAATAAGTGTGACGATGATGAAGACGAGGTGGTGTAGCCATCAATGATTTATTTTACTTAATTTAAATAATACCAATGTATTGTTAGAAGTGAGTAAGGGAGTAAGAAGATCCAGGAATTTAGGAACAGTATCTTCCCTTTTTCTGAAAGAGAAAATTATGTTCTGGTGAGGACTTCTAAGGTGTTTTAATGGGTACAATAATCTCCTAGTTGTTTTTAATTCGACCTCTCAACCTGGGTAATCGAAGTTTGTATCCCAGGCACACACCTCAGATTTTCTGATGTTATAGTGAAAGAAAACATCGAAGACATTGTCAGGCGTGTATCCTGAAATTTCTTTAAAAAACAGAGACTCTTTCTTAAAAGTAGGACAATGGGCTAACCATGACAAGAATCTCACTAAACTTTAAAATACATTTATATTCATCCAAATCAAAAAAGCATCGAAATTAAAAATAACATAGCCAACGCAGATTCAGATAGGCCCTACGACTTTTAACTGAGTTTTCGATCACAGAACGCGTGCTCGCCCACACAGTGCGTGGTAAGGCGCCATCCAATTAAAAATGCAAATGGTGTGGCATTGTAACAGAATTAACGGAGATCTGGGCCGCCATCTTGATTACAATAATAATGCCGTAAATCCAGAGATCTTAATATAACAACACCTACGTGAAACTTGCGGTTTCGAGTTAATTGAAAAGGGTCTTGATCTTCAGTATTTGGTCTGGATTAATATGTAAATAGGTTAGCGAGTGCAGTAGGGATAACAGTATGCATTTCGGATTCTTAAATTGCGGGTTTGGGGTTTAAATCCATGGATCTCCGATTTTTCTAAACTCTTACGTCGACTATCAGTTCTATGTCCTTACACAGGTCTCCTTTAAGGATGAAAAGTCTTAGGCCATAGTCCATCTCACTGGTAAAGTGCGCATTGGTAGACCATATACGAGTACATTTGAGAACTTTTTTAAGAACTCTCAAACAAGTAGGTTTACTCGCGATGTTTTTGACCACCGTTGAAGCCAGTGATTGCTTACAAGATTGAAATAGCAAACTAACTCGCAGTACACCTGATAGTAAGATTTTATTATCATCCATGGACAAGTGGGCATCGGTAATAAGTCCAAATGAACAAGGGCTGTGCCTGAAGCCGATCATAGATGCTTTGCCACCCCTAAAGAAATAATAGCGGTCGTCTTAAAGTCAGCCAGTATTCACACTCTAACACCGCAATGCAAGAGTTGCTTCATGCTAACACAGGTGGGGCGTGATACCTCCTTAGTTGAATCATACTTGTGCATCATCCAAACTTCAGATAAGAATAAAAATTATTCGGACGATAATATTTTTGTGGGCATCAATGGTCAGTGAATTGTTAAGTGTTAAATCACAAACAAGCGCCTTTGTGTGGATATCAATATGAGAAGGAAATTCATTTGGGAATTCGTGTATGCAGTTGAGGTTATCTTAAGATCTAGTCTACACAAGTATCTCATCTGACAGCCACTTACGGTCCGTCCGTTTACAAGGAAATGGGCCATCAAATATTTGAAGTGAGACGACCCCACAATGGGTATACACCCAATCTCACCCTGGCACGTGTCGGTCAATTATCAGGAGCAAACAACCTAGTCAATCTGAATGTCACATCATTAATTGTTGAAGCGCTATTACTGGAGTCAATAAATGTTTACGACCCCTGTATTGAGGAACTTTCATCTCTGCTTTCATGACGTTGTTTATTTATTATGAACATACATTGCTGGCGATGTTTAGGGTGATTCAAATTGACTAGGAACTAATAAGGCAATGTATATAAAATAGCAAGAAGATGTGTTTGGATTTTGGTGTTCGTGGTATAGAAACGATTGGTGTCCAAGCGACAGCATTGTGTCCGACACCCACTAAGATACAAATTGTTAGACAAATATCTCGTACATATATCTACGGAGAAAGATCGTAAATTCTGATACGAAATATATTACGACTTTACTACGTACTACTAGGAAATAATATTTAGTACGCATTCTGTTCACTTTTATGTTACGTTGTAACTTTTCTATTATGTTATGAAATGTAATATGAGCTCCGGCAATATGTAAGAAATTAAATTCCCTAAAATATGATATACATATTTATAGTGTAGAAAGATCTATCGACTGACTGCTGGTATGAGTAGGTATATCCAGGATGGATTTTTCCAGTGAGATGATAATTTTGAATTCAAAGTTATAAGAGGAAAAGCGAAAATTAGTTAAAACAAGTTACGGGGACACTTATCATAATTATTAAAACTGTAGAATTTATTTACAAAACAATTTATTTCTCTAGTCGGGCTTCAACAGAGTTAGTTTCAGAAAAAATACATCTTGTACTATTGCAAAAAAAAATAAGCGATATTTGATTTTGTGTAGTGTGACGTATTTAAATATATCGTATATAGAAAAGTGCACAGATTCCCTTTTTAATATTTCTTATACGATAACAACACGATGTCCCAAAAAAAGTCTTTATAAAGCTTATAATCCCTATAAATATAAAACATGGACCTTACCATAAAAGGGAAAATAAGCCCACCGGAATATTTCGTCACAATATACTTTAATAGAACCATCACAAAAGGCCCCATATCTTATTTCTCATAGAAACGTGATATGAGGATATTGTGGATCTTGAAATATCTTGGTTAAGCTTGTCATAAATAGTTTACACTTTCGTTAAATAATGAAATTGTTTCTTATCTTGATCTAGAAAATACCCATGCAGTCTGATGGTGAGTGCAAGCATGTCTGTTATTGATAATTGATCGATCCAATGTTTTACCTACCTAAGGACTCTTAACAATTAGTTCATATTAGAAAATATCAAATTTCGATCTTTGGTTTGCAAAAGATACAATGACTATTGGTTACGTGCAATAGTCAAATCCAGATATGATTAGATAGAGTCCTTTCTACCCATAGATGCGACGGTACCGTTGAGAACGTAGAACCTGAAGGTGGTAGAACTCTCTGGGGTTCGACTCCGGCAGCACCACCGCCACACCTACATATTTCTACCTATTAACAGCAGTGTTATTAGTCAGTGCTGTGTTTTGGACTGAACTATTCTGAGGCATTCCATCACAGTCCAAGGGTAGCGGCGCATCTGTGGCCGACCTCAGATAAGAATCAAATCATATCTGGGGTTGATTATAGATGTCTATGGGCGGCCATTTACAATCAGATGGACTGCGTGCTCGTGTACTATTTCCATATAACATTAAAAAAACCCAAGGTACCAAATGAGAATTATAATGTATCTCAGTTATATCGCAAGTAATAAATATAAGAATGCATAAAATAAACCGCTCCCATTAAGATTATTGCAGCACGTGGGCAGGAATTTGTAACGGAATACGTGAGAATTTGAAACTATCATAAACATACTCCCCCGCGCTGTGATGTTGAGATAGGCACAATATTACCATCATAATATTATCGTCTAATTATATCCCTATTACAGTTTTATGTAAGATATACTGAAGTGATAAAATTCAGCTGTTAAATAATCACTCCCACCCATTTTACCAACTTAACATTTTTTTACTCGATGCGTATAAAAAGTTTTTCGAGCGTATGTACATATGTAAGTACAAACATAATTACTATGTTTCATTATTTGGCATACAGCCCAAATAGCTTGACGGATTTTAACATATGTGGTGTCCCAAAGTGTCCAAATTTAAAAAAAAGGTTTTAATAATCAATGGAGATATTTTTTGATTTTTTCTTGTAGAATTCCATGTATTTTTTAAAACGATTGAGCAGCAATAGCAATAGAACATATTATAATCCTCGCAGTTAGGCGTATTTCCCGCCTATAGACATCTGTCATAAATCCAAAATTTCGAATAATTATCTTTACAGAAAAATATGACCGAAAATGTAAAGTTCCCACTTATTACCGTTTAAAATTCACATACGCGATCTCATATGTGAACGATCGCAAACACGTGTCGAATAATCTCGGAAGTGGAAAATAGTGAGGGGGAACAAGTTTTCCCTTCACGTATTTCCGTGGGAAAACTTTCTAAGAAAATAAATATCCAAGAAAAACCGTTTAAGCATCACCAATGGACCTCGACCCATAAACCCAAAAGACAAAGAGACCTCCAAATTTCCAACTCATTTATTATTCCATGGAGGCGCTCGGTTCAAAAATCCATCAAAGTGCCATCAAGGAGTTTACTAACACGTGTACAAGTTTGGAAAAAACTTTAATAGGTCTCTTTAAGGGAGGTGTTTTACCGCTATCTAATAGCGAAGAAACGATCATCAAACAAACGACGAAAGACGAGATCGACGAAAGAAATGATTGTGAATGATCACGTTTTATAAAGCAGGAATGATAAAGACAAAAACTATAATAAGAACTTATAAAGGGAGTAGAATGGTTTAAATGAAATGGAAGGAAGTAAAATACAGGAATCCATTGCTGTTCCTGATGTCAAAGCAGACTGTAGTCTGATTTGTCTAATTTAAGCAGAGTATATTTTTGAAATTTTAAATCCGAATGAAGTTATTAGTCATGATTTTACTTGAATGAAATATTATGTATTTATTTATTTTTATGTGGAAAACATACAATACAATGTAACACTTATGTCTAGGTTCTAAGATACATAGGCGTAGGCAGACATAGGACACATATCAGTAAAGTTCCACTAATAACTTATTCATTGGTAAATGATTGATTTAAATAAAAAATCTTCTTATTTGCCACCATTATAGAAACGGTAGTTGATAATATACAATAGCGATGAATTTTTTAACCACTTCTAGCTTACTTATTATTAGTGAAACAAATCGGTAAAGTTGGTATTACTTTATATGAACTTTGTGTTGGTTTAACAAATGGAGCCATAAATCGATTAGAACCGTAAGTATGAAAAAAACTTATTATTAACGACGTATTTTCCCAAACTGGAAGGTTTCATTAGGTATTGCGTGGAAAAACTCTTGAAAGTCCTTATATTCTTAAGGTAAAATCATATAATTCTTATAATTCTCATTAAGTAAGTGGCTTTTGGTAAGTTTCTTAGATTTCATTATATTAATTGATTTTCTCGTAATCTCGTTTTCTGGATTTTGCCTTAAGTCCTTTTTGATAAGTTTCTGCGTTTCAATAGATTAATTGATGATTTTATTATATGTAAGTCACTACCCTTAAGTCATCAGTCTGCTTGACTTAGTTCATTGTTCATTCTTAAGACTTGTTTTGAAATGGAAAAGAAGCATGTTCTTATCTGTTTTTAGTGGCTACTGAAGCCCAGGCACCAGGTCATTGACACTAAATCCGGTTAGATAATTAGTAACGATGATTTCTTTTCGATTACCAATTCGTTATTTGTAACGTTGTCAATCCTTGACTATCCCTACTACTGGGCAGTGGTCTCCACTAGTGAGAAGGATTTAAACGACAGTTGACCGCGCAGCCCAACTGCAAAAAAGTGCAAATTGGCAGACTTCACACATCCTAGAGAACTTTTATTTTTTAAGAAACCTAAGAAGTTTATAATTATGAGGCTATCTGGTGGCTTACATGAGAATGGCCAACCACGCTTATTAAAATACAGTTTCCATGAAAAAAGGAAAGCAATAATTAATTATTTTACGGAGAAATTTAGAATTCTGCAATAAAATTTTGAACATTCTACACATAGTACCAAAAAGGATTCTTAAATAAATTTAATATTCTGCACCCGAATAATTCCCATATGTGGCAGCACCGGCAACTTGCAAAGTTTTTGCGGAGCGCAAATAAATCTTTATAACCGGCACATCCGAAGTTCGAGGATGCAACTTCTGCAATATGCATGAGGGGTATGGCGGGGGAAAAAAATGACAGTCGCGTCGTGACCATAAAGAACACCTGCGACGAGTTAGCGCCAAGTTCTGTGTCTGGGGAAGTTTTTTCTCGTGTGTACTTAACAGAACTCGGCTCTAAACAAGTTTTATTTTGTAGGGTTTGATTTTCGAATGGTAGTGGATTTGATGCGATTATTAGCTTAGTAGAATTTTTCACGTGTAATTATTGTTTTAACTACCTATTTTGGTGTAAAAACGACTTAGTACCTGGGATAAGCTGACGCATTTTAATTTAAATAACTCTTAAAATCAGAAGGATTATGTTTAACCTCGCTCGGTGAAAAATAATTTTAGTTTTTTTATCATTTTCTTATTGAAATAATGGAGTAATACCTACGTTGCAATTATAAAATATTAATTAATTCCATCCATCGCCTTTTTCTGAACCGTTTTTCAATTTATTTTATTTGTACAGATAAAAAAATCTCTAATATTTTTTGTAAAATCGTTTCGACAGATTTTTTTTACAAAAGTACACTAATCTGTATTTATATTCTAACTGTCAAAAACCATTCTAAATGAACATTACCATCCTCAGATCGAGTTCTGTACATGACACTTGGGGATTTTTGATTGCGGCCTCCACTGCGGGGTCTCGGGTTCAAGCCGACACGGATTGGGCGTACCGTCCTTATATCATGTGGGGTCTAATTCATTATTCTGGAACTTGATTCATACTTTACATTTAACTTTTTGTTGGGTGACACCGTTTCAATGTAACTTTTATAGCCACAGTAAAATAGAACAGTTCTGGTAGTGAACCAAAAATGCTGGGTTCGATTCTGGGGCAGTGCAAATGTAATTTAATATGCGAAAGAGTATTACTAAAACATAGTCCAACTCTTTTGATGTTTAATTGCTGGGCACCATTCCCTCCTCACATATGTGGAGGTCTGAATACTTTTCCTGGCTGCTCCAACGCGAACCACATACATGACCCTCCCACATCTCTCCCATCCCAAAAGTCAAATAATCTTAAAACGATAAATTTCTACAACAAAATTATTCAGCCTGTGAAACAGAATTTCTATTAAGTTACTCTATGTGAATCGTGTTTTTCGTAATAAGCCGCCCGTCCGGGGTCCCGGGTTCAAGCCTACACGGTTTGGGCGGTACTTTGTGACACGTGGTTAGTTTAGTTAGATAGCCCTGTGTTTTGTTACTGTACTTTTTTTTGTTTTAAACTATCAAATAGAATAAAGTCGAATGAAATCATTGGTGATTTTTATTTCTGACTTTTTTGTAATATAGTTCAGACGGGCATGCAGTTCACCTGATGGTAAGTGGCTTCTCTATGCTTCTACCGTCCATGAATATCTGTAATAAACCTGAGATAACATTAGATTCCTACGTGTGGTTGGGCACAGATACACCCGTTACCCCTTGAGGACTAAGCTGGAATGCCTCGAAAAAATATATTTCCCTCACCACACCCATCAGAGCACTACAGTGCTTAACAATGATGTTATTAGACACATATATGTAGGTATGGCGGTGGTGCCGCCGAAATAGAACCACACAGGACTCTACCACCTGTAAACATAATTTTCACTTGGAACTCCCCTGTATGAAGTTGATTACACATGTCCATAGATGTTGCATGGCGTGCGCTATAAATAGTCCTATTAAAGTAGTTCTTACATTTAAAATCTACCAACTTCACCGTATGAGTATGACTCTAACAGAGCAGATACGATTTTTAATGTGATTTTAAAAATAGACCCACGTATAAAAAACCTATTGTGAATTTAAAAAGTAAATTTGTATAAAATATGATAACGAGTATCTGTATGATCCAACAATTATTTAAATTCCCTGCAACACAAAAGAACCTCCAATCGACAGTAACGAAGCGCATTTAATAGAAACTCGCTCACCGCGGAATAAAATCTATTCCCAACTAAAAACTGAAACGTAAACGAATTTCAGGAATATATTCAACGCAACAGCGCCCATCCAATCTCGCTATCATTTAGTTGAAATATGGAGTGCAGAACAATGGCGGGTGCGTTTATAAATATGCTGACTTCCTACCGGTAACGGTAATTTTGAATATTTTATAGTTTTAATTATAGTAGTTCTAAAGTACGAGTGGAATTCTTTGTGGTTCGACTGCGAAGTACAAAATTTATTTTTGGCTTATCTCT
>DWIJ01000298.1:0-12208 GCA_018248315.1 Chioides albofasciatus
CGGCGCATATGTGACTAACCTCAGATAGAAATCTAATCTTATCTGGGGTAGATTACAGATGTCTATGGGCGGCAGTAGTCACTTACCATCAGGTGGACTGCATGCTCGTCTGCTACTTCGGTATCATAAAAAAAAAAACCGAAATAAATTAAAATCAGTAGAATCTCTTACTCTTAATATAGAACTTATGTTTCATCAAGCAATCCAATTGAATTCGTATTAAGGCACTCCGACCTGTTAATGTACTCGTTTACTAATGCATTAATTGCATTAAGCCAAATTAGTTTCCAAGTTACCTATTGATGGCAATACACTAGTGACGTATAAATAATAACATTATTGCGGCTTCGGTGCGCGTTGCGTGAACAATACAGTTTAATTTATGAGCAATGTATCTCTGACCTGAATACCGAATTTAAACGAAGTTTTTGTTACATGCTTACTTTTGCAATGTTTTTCTGAACAACGGAATGAAATACATGTTGTAGAATATATCATTTTAAAATTGTACGTCAATTTGAAATCGTAAGATGGTGAAGGAAGGTTTTTAATGATTTTGGTACTTCATTGTTATAATTAAGCCGTTATGATGATCCATTGCTTAGGACGGATCTGAATAATAGGATAAGATCATACGGATAGGATTGATCACTTTGCTCAAGTATGAATTTTTAAAATTTTACCTTTGTGAACATTAGGTATAGAAGACTGTCGAAAAATAAAATTTCTACGCATTACTCTTCTACACCGTCAAGGTATGTAAGTAAGTTAAAGGTCGTAGGTTAAGGGATAACAATAAAATTGCCTGTCGAGCTAAGTAAAATTCTCATAGATGGAACTTTTTTCTAAGAAATGAAGCAAACTACACCTAAACCCCAGTAGCCAAAATACGTTCATAATCTATTTCTGACTCAAGAATTTTGCTATTTTAATATTTTTCATTGAATCTACAACCATCAATCTAAAACCAATTTTATGCTGCTCAATATTAAATAAAATGATCACCAAAATTTCGGGGTTCTTAAAAAAAAACTTTAACAAAAACTAGACACAAAACATATAAATATCCATTTCAGAATTTTGATCTATAATGACATTTTTAGATCGTACGCCATGTTGTAGGTACTCAATAAGAACTACAAGACACAAGGTAGATAACTCATTAGTATATAGTTGGTACCGTAATACTAATAATAAAAAGATCTATTTCAGAATTTGTGACCTGCAATATTATTTTCTAATGGAATGTAATTTGGTCGGTACATACTCACTAATAACTACAAGACATTAAGTATAATAAGATAACTCGTTTACTAGTAGGTAATACTGAAAACCGAGTGCAATAGCGAAGTAGTCGTCATTGTGTTGCCGGAGTGGGTGACCCGGTTCCGGCTATCGCTCAGGTGCGCTCTATTTTCGTCGCATCCTGCGTTGTCTGTACTCCGTGCATGTATTGGCACTATTTCGTCGTAAATATCACCACAAAGGAAAAATCCCTTTGTCTTGAACCAACGTTCCTTACATAGCTCTCTCTATAGTGAATTTTCTTTCAAATGATATTCAAACATGATGACATAAAGTCAAGTGCCAATACCTGGAAACAATTGGAATTAATCGTCTATTTATATGTCTAGTCAGGAATCGAATCTGAAACCTTATAAAACCTTTTGCAGGTCAGAACGGTATAGTGCCCATTCAGCTTCACGGTTGATTGTACTAACTTTATGTCCAAAAAAATTCAAAATTTAAATATTACCATCCATCGAAAGTAAATATTCATGTGATTATCGGTATTTGTCATCCTCGTAAATTAATGTAAGCGTGTATGCAGTGACATTCTTTTAGCGTGAATGTCTTCTCAAAATAAATATGTACTTGTTGTTTGACCAATGTGAAGACTTCACTCTGTTCATTATATTTGTATTTCTGATTTTTTCTGATGATTTTTAAGGCAAAATCAATTTAAATTTTCTGATCCACAGAAAATATCTCTGGGCCGTTCTTGAATCCAGCCATATGATACGTATGTACTATGTAGGCACTTAGGTTACGATCAATAGATGACAGGTAACAATGGATACTGCGGATCAGTGGGATTACCTTTTCGAGATGGAGCAAATACATTTGAGATACGTATATATAAAGTACCTTGGTAACAAACCTAGTTACGGCACGGTAGAGTACAGATGTACTCCGTCGTACGGTTACAATACCGGTCGGTAAAGCAGATTATTCCGGGTTACGGGACTCGGCAAGGAAAATGTATGATTATTTTAGACGAGCAGAACCCGCGGCTTCGCCGGATGGGTTACATTATCCAAATTTTCACGCGGGTCCCTACTATTCCTCGCATTACATATAGATTAACTTCAGGGATAATGTAGGATTCTAATGGTAAAAGAATTTTCCAAATTAGTCCAATAGCTTCGGAGCCTGTTCAATTCAAACAAATAAAAAATCAAATCTGTTTACAATCTAATAAAATAGAAGAATAGATTTGTGTTCTCGGTTTGAGTGTTTAATTGTTTTTGGATGTACATACATCTTAAAGACAAATGTAGATTATCTTAATACTATAGTTGTAAATTCATGTATGTAGAAAGAGTTCACGTTAATTTAGCCAACTTTCAATCAAAAAATTCTTAAAATCATATAAGGTTTACCCGTCTATACAGAAAGTTGGCCCTTATAAAATAAGTCAAAAATCTTATAAACACAATATGACGCTGTAAAATACTTTGAATACTCATTATACGGTTGTAAAGCGTTATCTTTCTTCGCCAGACCTAACCTTGTGAATAATGAAAAGTAACCTTGGGTGCGGATATTGTTTTCGGATAATCCACGACCTATTTTATACAGGCTGACCTTTAAATCGAGCAGCCTGTCCTGAAATATTAATCAGTTAGTACACCGTTAATCAAAGTCATTAAAAGTAATAGATGTGCTCTATGTAATTACGTAAACTTTGAATATTGGTTCGTCTGGAACATTTTAAACCGACTGTGAAGGGTAACGATTTTTGTGCCCATTGTATGTGTGTGTTTGACATGCCCTACAGTTTAAACGGCTTAACCGATTTTAACATAATATGAGGTGTCGTTGGACCATAGGCTATATTTTTAAACGGTTTTATTTAGTTATGCAGTTGGGTTTCTGTTTCTGTAATTATTCCAATTATTACTCTTTTCTCACGATTCTGGCCTCATCTATCCCTGTACGTCATTCCGTCTTTCCCAGCACCACTTCCACTACACTTTTACTTTTACAAGACATTCTCTTCATTGTCGCCATATTTTGAGCCATAGTACTGAAAAGGTTTCAAAAGAAAATCAAGTATTGATCTGCAAAGTATTCCATGTCATCGTATACAATGTCAGTAACATATTACATCCTTAGTTACGTAAACCAAATCTGAGTTGAAGATAAGCAATCAGGCCGTGTCTGCGGAAACACAGTACACACAGATAGTGGTAGAACAAAGTGGGGATAGCTGGCTCTCATACATATTTATTATTTCAGAATCTCAAGCAACGGTAGGTTTTTTGGCGAAAAACAAATCACATAAGATACGTTTAATTTCCTGATTAAAACGTATTAAACACGTAAATTTCCAGAACAAGGATAGGAACAGATTTATTTGTACGTTATTTTTATTTTTTCCCGACCGCGGAGAATAATGTTTTTCGGGCGTATGTATGTAGGTATGTCTCATTCTTTGGCATACCCGCCAGCCCAAATGGCTTGACGGATTTTCAAATATGAAATTTTGGATTCGTCTAAATTGTTGTAGCGACAAAAACTATATTTTTATTGAGCAGTTGGGTGTGTTTTTATAATACTTTTCCAGTTCATACTTCATTAATGTCAAAATTTTGATACCTACTTTATTTAATTTGTATGATTTATATTTTTTATAATAATCCTTGCTAATTCTGAATGATGTACCTTTTATGCATATTCCATTACATATATTTGTGCGGATTGTTCCATTGATCAAGATCATTCCTGTATTGTACATTTGCTCTAAATTGTAATACCGTTAACGCATTAGTTATACTTGTATATGTACCTTCGCATACCATCGTTAATTCATCATGCAGGTATTTCTGCGATAACAGTTGCCATGAACAAGGATATCAGTTGAATATGTATATATGAATATGTATAATCAATTAATATATTTAATGCCTCGTGAAACATGTTTTGTATGCATTAATATTTGCAACTTTATATAGTGCTGTAGGTACGAATGTTTTACCTACGTTGCCAAAAGTTATAACACTCGGAGGCGAGTTATGTAGTCTCAATTTTGCATGTGCTTGGTGAGCGCTTGGGATTATTTGCTCGGAGCGAGCAAAAGCGTTCCACAAAAGAAGCACTGCGTTAATTTCGATATCCCCAAGGCTTTTTCTTTCAGCTGTGTCCATAATAGGATGGTATGGATGGTTTCGGGCGTCTAATATTCTTTAGTGGTAAATTTTGGGTCGTGTAACGGAAGAATGCTTATATAATACAGTTCTTGGTCATGTTTTTTGTGATTATATTGTACTTCGCAGGTTAAGGCGTTAGCGTTACTCTGTTTTTTTAATAATATAGGAGTAGCAGACGAGCATGCAGTCCACCTGATTATAAGCGGCTACTGCAGCCCATGGACATCTGTAATCAACCCCAGATAAGATTAGATTTCTACCTGAGGTCGGGCACAGATGCGCCGCTACCCTTGAGGACTAAGTTGGAATGCCTCGGAAAAAGTATGTCTACCTTCAGACCAGAACACAGCGGTACTTAACACTACTGTTATTAGGCAGAAATAGGTGTTGTGGTGGTGCCGCCGGAGTTGACCCACAGAGGGTTCTATTACCTTCAAAAACCCTGCCTTATATTTGGCTATATATTCCTTTGCTTCTCTTAAATAAAAATGTTATTATGTCTGAAAATTTAATAACATAATAATAATATGCCTAAAGTAAGCAAAACGTCGATATTATATTTACATACGCTACTTATATTTTTCGTGTAGCAATTACGTGGGCTAAATTTGGACCGACACTTTTGGACTAGACCGGGCGACTACGGATATACTGTTTGAATGTATACGTGCGATTCTCGGTACTCGATGTACTAAATTGTTTAAGCTGTTTTAGTTTTATAAACAAAATAGATTTTGCTACCATCTGACCCACTTACGATTTGTATCTAGGTTTCAGACTTGGTTCTGGATTGTATTTGTCTTGTTTTTTTCTTCATTTGATTAAGCTTTTGTCCTTAACACATCCACTGCCCCAAACGCGTCTGTGCGTTTATTAGACTTGCTAATAAACGCACAGACGAGGAATAAAAGTTATGATTTGTAATTTTATATATAAGACTAGGTAGTAGGAAATAGGTAAGTATTGTTTAAAATGTTAATAATAACATACTTTATGGTCAGAATATTTCAGGTCCTTTCAAATACGATCAATATGAATAAACTGCAACAAAGTTTTGGAGCGATTTTAATATAGTTTTACAGGATATAGGTACAGACTTTGGTTTATGATTTTAATGTAAGTCTGTTATAAATCATTCATCGTTAACTTCTTAAGCAAATTTACGTTAACGACGTTAGTGAAATAAACGTGAATCTAGTAATAAAGTACGAACTAAAATTTTCTAAGACCGTTAAAAGTAATCGAATGTAAACGTCAGTTCCAAGTAAACGTAATTCAAATAAACCTTCTACAGTTCTGTAAGATAAACTAATTGGTTACAGTGAAGCGACATGCCACACACCTGGCATTTAAAGGTGGTAAGACCCTCTGAGGTTCGAGTCTAGGGGCACCACCTATTTCTTTTTAATGATAGCAGTGTTTAGCGCTGCTATATTCTGGTTTGGAGGGTGTGGTAAGGGGACATACTTTTTCGAGGCATCCCAGCTTAGTCCTCAGGGTTAGCGGCGCATTTGTAGCCGACGTCATGTAGGAATCTAATCTTATCTGGGGTTGATTACAGAAGTCCATGGGCGGCAAAAGCCATTTACCATCATGAAGACTGTCTACTACTACTCCTATGTTATAAAAAAAACAACCAGCACTTGAAATCGGCCGCGCGCAGATTATGTTTAGCCAGTGCCCGCCAGTTGCCATTGACCGATTTATGGCTTCTATCCGCGAACGATATGCATTTCCTGTTTTTGATATGCGCCGGCTATTCACAGGAGTGGCGGTGACGCGACTCAAAACACATACCGACGTGCCGTGAGCGTTTATTTTGTATTGGGATAATATTAAAGGCGTATCGTTCGCACTCCAAACGATCCGCACGCTATTTCTGTGCATCCTTGTGCTTGAGACCTAGATAGTATATCATAGTATGTTATTGATTTTAGATAACGCAACCTCTACCGTAGTTTGTTATTGGTTTTCGATAGCATTGGGAAGGCGGCTCGTGAATCTCGTGATTCACGATGTTAGAATGTTTCACGAATGATCAATGGGAGGATATTTCTGCATTCAGCTCAGTAAGATGCTTTTGCGTTCTGAGATATGGGCAAAAAAGACTTTCCTAAGATTCGCAAGATCTTCAAAGACAATCTTTATTCAGATGGACCTTTAATATGCCTCAAGTACCCGTCTTGTTTACAAGATTCATTAATAAGATTATTGCACTGAATGGCAACATCTAAGGGCCGGCATTCAAACAATGTAAAACATTTGCGGGTTATGTTTAGCTGTTCTTGCCGTTGACCGATTTACGAGTGCTATTTCCGAATGTTATGTTTGTTTTATTTGCAAACCGAATGCTAGACTGACTGTCTGCATGGAACCGCTATTGTGCTATTTTAAGGTATAACTGGTTTTAGGGCGCATATCAACGCATGATATTACATAGTAAATCTGGCAGATATTTGGCGTAATTCTATGGTATCAAACATTTTATCTCTAGTCGATTCGGAACCTTATCTGAAAAGTATGTCGAAACGATTGCTTTATTTAACCTTTTTAGGCTTTGAAACGTATAAATAGATTTACCGTAGCCAACTTAATAAAGCAAACCGCAGGTTAAGACTCGGCAGGTGTATATCAATCGCCTCGTAACATAAACTGCTTAGTTTACATTTGTTTTTATAAGCAATGTAATCTAATGTAAATAATATTTTACTCAGCAGAGTACTAAAGTAAGAGGAGTAAATTAATACTTGTATTCTTTCTATCATTTTAAACTGACTTATATATATTTTTTTCTAAAGTTGATAACAAATAAAATTGACGTTATTTTCCTATGTATTAAAAATAATTTACAGTTAATCGTTATTAATATGATGTCATAACTTGAGAAACAATTTTTATGTGTCATTTATGACTCAATCTTAGGAAAGATTGAATCGAATTTGGTGGAACATTCGTAAAAGATTAGAATTTAGAGAGTAACGTAGCCTACTATACTACTACATATATGCTAAAAGGAAAAGCATAAACCACTGATAAAGCCACGGAGAAACCTCGTATTTCACAGAGATCTACGAACATCTACGACATATTTTGAGATACAAAGATTTGTTTACGATATGTTAGAATAACATTAATAGATCACATATCATATGAAGTAACTCTACTACAGTAATCTCCCACGCGTCGTCGTAGGTGAAACTATTATCAAAAACCCTTCAGATAAAAAATCGTGTGTGGTTTATTTTAGGAATGTTCTTTAGATACGAATAGTCGTGGGAGAGTCGTCGGATTAGAAATATTACGTTACTATTATTATCGTAATTATTTTCAAGGTGTTACACCTCCCCTGGTTAAATCGTGGTCGAGGTGGTGGTTCGGGGAAATGACGACAAAGCTATAATGAAAATTGGGTTCTTGTGTCAAGCAAATACATCCATAAATGTATGACAAGGAGATCATTTTAAAATCACGCACTTTTGTTCTAATGATTTATGTTTAGAACTGATAATTTTATGATTTAATCATTCCTTCAATCCTTCTGTAATTCTTTGTTATATTTTATGTTATAGACACTGATTCATTGAATCATGACATCATATAAAGATATATTCGCATTGTACAACATAAACAAAGTTTAAAAAATATTTATTATTGGTATTCAATTTTGAGTATTTGATAAAAGTTCAACCAATCGTTACATTTTCACACACTAATATTTACGACATTAGTTTTCGACGAAAGTGCCCTATAATAATTTAATGATCTAATTCTCCGGTGCAGAATACATTTTCTGTTGATAAATTACGAGTGTCGCGTGCGAGATATGAATCGAGCGTTATAAGAATAGATGCACCGACATCATTGAGGCAGGAAGAGGGCCAAGTTCTAAGAAGCTACTTGTTTCTTTTCATGTTTTGACACAAATCACGTATGATTATTCAATTAATATTTGAGTTTATTGTTACTATCATTTCAGTTCTTTGAGTTTCGATAAGAAAGCGTAGTAGTGCAATGTAGAAAGAATATTTGAGATTTGTAGCAGACCATACATACATGTTAAAACATACTTTATCGATATTTTGGAAAAGAAAAAGATCGATACATCTTATTTATAAAATTCGTTATAAAATTGGTGAATTGTTATATTATTTTATTTGAAGTATTTGAAGTTTTTTGTTTTATTTTCTATAATTAATAGGTATTTCCCGTTCGCGTGTTTATTTTTCATATTGTTTCGATTATTTCAGCCATTTTACACGGCGTCACAAAGGAATTCCTTGAATAATCTTAAACAATGCTAGTACCGATTTGTTTTTGTGTACTTTTTGCTTGCCACTCGTAATGAGAAAATTCTCTCTGTTGTTATTGATTTCCTTTATGGGATAAAATATAGGACGATAAGAAATTTTAACGACATTTAAATTCTTGATGAAATTTTTATTATAGTGGCTACACACATTCAGATTATGTTTGTTTGACAGCCTCTGTAGAGGACGATTTATATTTTACTTTTTTGGGGTACTCATGCGTTAATATCAACATGAATTCCTATGTCAAATAGAAAATTGACATTTCTATATACCAGTATTGGCTTTCAAAGTAAGCTTGTCACTACCCAATTGACATGTAACCGTAAAATTTTGTTTTGACTTCAATGCAATTTCTGGCACGAAATTTGTACCTACTCATAGACATGATGTTGAATTTATTATGGATTTATTGCGTTGTTATTCGGCTTACGAGCCCAGAAGCATCAAACATCTAAATAAAAATGGCGTCTGATCGGCACTAGTCGATAGAAGTAAAGCAAAAAGAAAAAGTACATACATCCCGAAGCAATATATCCGGAGTTACGTAGAACATTGGTACTGATCGTTAATCTTCGCGCACGTCGATGGCGCCGGTTCTTTTTTGCCACTTGGAGAGCCGCGTGGGACGCCATTAGCTTCTTGCGAACTAGTACCTACTCGTATGGCCGATGTAGGATCGATTACAGGACCAATTGGGTATACGTATCAATTACCAGTGAGCAAATTTAATGTTACATTTCAAAATGACTACTATTTTACTACAACTTTTAACACCGTTATATTGTTGAACTTGCTTTATATAAACGGTCGATGTAAAAAGCTTATATAACGTGTTTATTAATTAAAAATCATATAATAAACACTTTGTATCAAAGCCTACATAAGTTTTTTTTTCTGTTGTGGATACTATGTACCCACACACCAATACGCTTTAATATCTGAACCCAGAACGTATATCTAATTTAATCAGATACATATTTGACCAAAGATTGAACCCGAAACCCTCTGCCCAGACTGCTTATAGTGACCGCTACACAGCAAGCGTTTTCCATCGGTTTATAGCTATTATCGGGAAAGTGAATCCAGGAAACTTTAATAGACAATCCAATTAGGTGCACACGTAACGTTTAAAAACATCTCATTTCTACGTGGTTCCGAGGAAGGAAATTACTGCCAATTAGTTTCGACGGATTAAATGGAAAGAGGATTATTTCACCACGTGCAACGCTACGTACGTGGAAAGCAAGGAAATAACAATTTATGGAGTTAACCTACTTTAATTTCAGGTAAAGTAAAATGCTGGAAAACCATGAAATATTTTGTGCTAAAGTTCGTTTAAAAATATAATATACCTATATTTTACATTCATGTCATGCGTGTTGAGTCTACTGAATGGATTAATCGGTCTTCTTAAAAACATTGAGTATTCATATCTATCGTAGTCGGCAAAATATTAGTTTTAGGTAGATTAAATTTAATGAACAGTGGATATTTATCATGCCTTGCTATATAAATGAAATATCTAAAATCTTACTACTCCGATTACAGCATCCTTATCTATTTCTACCTATAAAATAAACTAATAGGTATACGAAGGGGCAGAAGTATTTGTGAGTTTGTGTCGTGTTGTGTATTTAAAATTGCGGGGTACCTGTGATAATTTAAGGCCGGATTCCTACTTTGTTGAAGTTGATTATAATTATCCACGGGTAGTATTAATTACAAGATAACAATACCTGGTTCAGTTGATAAAATCAATATTTAAAGCGATCACATTATTAAAAAAAAAAAACAAACTGTTCTGTCGAGACAGACTGTCGTAATGGTGCTCGAGATCACTCAATATTGATTAACGTCTAGTCTAAAAGCCATTATGCGGTCGCGGATGAGAACCGACGAGGGCGAACCACCTGTGGACTCATTAGGACTAGATACTAAAGAGATACATACGTATGGGTAAGTAGGGATGTGGGTGTACAATTGTGTGTACAATGTAATATGTTGACTTACGTATGAGCCTTGAGGCGATCATCCAAGTCTTCTGGAGTAGCAACGCATTCAGTATCTTCAGGTAACACTCTTGTTTTATATGGAGTACAGAATACAGATGTATACAGGCGCAAGTGACCGCTTACCGTCAGGTGGACTGTATACTTGCTCGCAGCTCGTATTCCTAAAAAGTGCATCCTTGTTCAACGTTAACCACCGCAACCACATGTGTGGTTTTTTAGTTTGACACAGGTGCCCTCAATAATTTTGAGATAAAAAAGCAGTAGTAGAGAGTGTTAAATTTCGTATGTCGAATACCACCCACGAACAATTCTAAACGCCACATCGTTGTGAACGTTTTTTTACACGTTTATTAGAACCCTCAATATTTTTTGATAAAAGTCCGAGTAGTTACTCCATAAAAATCTCTATTATCTACGGAAGTCTTTGACACAGGTTCAATCTACTCCAAGTTTAGTATATACAGATAGACAAACTAAATAAATAAGAGTGGTTCTTTAGGTTTTTCTATCGTAAAATTAATCATCTGTGCTAAAGAAATAAAACTTATTTTAAAATTATAGATAGATTTGTACAGATGGATTAGTCAGACTTCGTATTGACCTCGGTTCAGTGATTAACTGCTTACTAAACTGCACAATCACTGTTCGTCACTACGACTATTCACTTTTTAACTGCCCTTTCCCCTTCTACACTTGTGTAAATACATCTTCAACTAGCCCATAACGATTATGTAAATCACATCCACAAAAAAGTTCGTACAAACAATTGTAATAGTTTTTGCACATGCAAGCGTCGTCCGCTCCTTATCCATTTGGGGTGATATAACACCACTGTTTGCACGTCGGCTATGCCGGATGTAATGTAAATGAGGTTGAAAGTGTTTTGACCTCTCCGACTGTAACGTTAAATGACTTGTTTGTGTTTTATTCACGGGTTTGAATTAACTAAGTGATGCTCTGACGGCTGTGAGCTAAGGAAAGGGAACCGTTTATTCGGTAGTTATTAAACGATGTAAAATATATGATAAATATTAAAATTATTTGTAACTAACTTAATAAGTGTAGGTATGAAATATATTTGAGCCATTGAGCGTAAGAAGTGTGTGTGTAATTTGTATCTGTGTGTATGTGCACGTGTGCGCGTGCGCACATAAGCATCCTTTATAGTCATCATCATCTTTATACCGGGTTTCGTCAGAGTATGAATGATTAAGGTCATGATTTATTAACATAATACAAAATAGAGATTGGAAAATTTAACACGACTACAAGAACAACACGGAAGCGGGTTTTCAATTTCTTTGCTTTATTGGCAACGAGCAGAACCCGCGGCTTCGCCTGTATTGAAATTTTCACGCGAATTCCTATTTTTTCTCGTAAAACATAACCTAAGTTTATCAGGAATAATGTAGGATTCTAGTTGTAAAACAATTTTCCAAATCGATCCAGTAGT
>DWIJ01000299.1:0-12193 GCA_018248315.1 Chioides albofasciatus
GCTGCTGTTTTCTGGTTTGAAGGATGTGGTAATAGAGACATAGCAGGTCATCTCGGGGGTAGCGGGGCAAATCCATAGTCCACCGCACTGGCCAAGTGCGTATTGGTTGACTTCACATACCTCTGGGAACCTTTTTTTAAATCCACGTATGCAGGTTTCCTCATGATGTTTCTTTCACGTTTAAGCAAGTGATAATTCATTTCTAATACGCACATAACTTTGAAAAATCAGAGCGTGTCTGGGATTCGAACTTCAAACCACTCGATCGAGGGGCCGACTTTCAACCAATAGGCTATCACACCTTGGAGAGGAAATGGAGACCACGTTTTTATATAATCACAGGATAAAACCCTAAAGAAGAAATGTTGAAAGATAGCTTATCTGCTAGTGATTAGAATTTTCAGGATTAATAAAAAGCCTAGCTAAACACGCTTTGAATACCGTCAGCCAAATTAAAAGGAGTGATTAATGCCTTATCCTTAAAGTTATTGACTCGCTTAAGAAGTTTAATTATCAGAATAATTTGACTGAAAAGATATTAAGCTCTAAAAGACCAGTAAGTAAGTAGTTAGGTAGCGAAAATTTGGGCTACAGAAATTATGAAGACTCCAAACAAATCGTTCAAATATAAAATACTTGCGTTATACGTAACGTTTGAATTTATATTAAAAATACGAGTACGATATAAGAACAATAAATGAATATATTTAAATATGAAATAGTAATGTAAAATATTTTATCCAAATACGGAAAATATGTGAAATAAAATGGTGCCTATACATAATAATTTATTATCTGGTACATGATTCCAATAACTTAGCTTACTATCGTTTTGCTATTGAAGAGCACAATGCATACTACCATAATGCATGTTTACGAACATTTTTACCTAATTATATTTCGGGATGTTATATCAAATTTTGTATGAAATTTAAACGATAAAGGTAATTGTGATGAAAATAAATTAAATCGTAAAATCAATAAATACATGGAATCAATTGAAAATAATAAAGGTACTAAAGTAAATAATGACGAAAGTAATTTTAAAAATAAATAATCATGTTGTAAAATCGATGTGTTAAAATCAATACATCACTAAAGCTTACTTTGTATATAATGTCCTCTGCTGGGAAAGGAACTCAGAATCTTCATTCTGTAAAACTTCTTCTGAAGTAAAAACATCGCACCGCTCTGCCCCTATGCGGGTTGGTAAATTACCCACACCTTTCAGAACATTACGTACAGAAAATAAGCCATGTAGGTTTCCTCGTGATGTTTTCCTCCACCATAAAAGCAAGTGATGATTAATTTGTAACATGCCTTCGAGACAGTAGATATTCTTTGATTTTAACCTAGTATCTTTAGGTTATAAAAGCAAAATAATTTTAGTGCGGAATCAGAATTCCAATCAAAAATTACAAGGCATAAAAATGATGTAATTTGTTTATTAACGATCCAAAGAATTAGATTGCCAATTTTCCGTATTAATTTATATTTTAAGCACAATGACAGTCGTACTTGTACCAACAATAATTCTATTAAAGCCAACCAAAAATAATTAATAGAAACAAAAAAAATATTACATACGCGTTTTTCTAACAGCATAGTATACAAGTAATAAATTATTACGTTATTGTAATTATATTGTCTTATTGATGAAAATTAATTTCAGGTGTAAATATTGGTTCGGCTGGTTTGATTGTTACGCTATTTTATTTCTATAAAACTACTCCAAACTACCACTTTAATCTTCAGTTACGCTGCTAATGAGCTTTCGTGGCTGGCTCAGTGAAAAAGTTGTTATTACAACTCGTAATGGCGTTACAACATCATAGCAAAGTTCCATCAACACTCGTCCGTATGACCAATAAACAACTGGTTCATTCTAATCATCGAAAGTGGGTGACAAACAATGGCTATGCCAATGCACCCGTGGAAACTAAATTCACGCTCCAGCACATACTTGTTTCAAACGCACATCCATTCGGAACACTATACACAATTCACCCAACATACTGGCGACGTAGGAACAAGAGTCTCCATTTATGAAAATTGAGCAACGGGTTCGAAATTCAAATCGTTTACAAGGATCGCGATCACGAAGTGTTGTCCGCGCGGCGTAGCGTCGACGGGACGTGGCCACAGCGCGGCGCGGACTGCCAGCCGACTGAACTACGAACCCCGCCCGCCCTACCCTCCACCCCTGTCACCGCCACTTGCCTAAATCCAGACGAGTTTTCATTAATGTTGTTATCGGTGTAAAGTTCGCCCAAGTCAAACTAAGAACCTACTGATTTAATTAACTGTCCGTAAAATAACACTAAACAAACGAGCCGAGATTCGACAACTTTTCGACGCCAATATTTGTAGCCGACGTCTTCGACAGCATTGAGGACGGCGATTGACTTGTAACTTAAATATTTGCTTGTGATAGACAATGCTGAACTTGCCTAAACTTTCTATGTAACACAATCTCTACGAGTAATTGCGTCCGAATCGCACAAGTTTGAGATCCAAAAATACTTGTTTACTGTTCCTCGTACTGTAGTTACCGACCTAGATGGGTTTGAATGACTTGAATTATTTATTTCAGTAGATTTAAGTGCTACGTGCCCAGACTTTTTCTTTCACTTGGCTCCTACTTTGGAATTTAAAGTCTATCCTCGCACAGGCAACTTCCTACTGGCTGTTTTGGTACCAATCAATATCCATGTAACTAAACTAAAACTCCATTAATTTCAACTAAAATTCCATTAATTTCAATTTTACTAAGCAGCAGTGATAGCCTAGTGGAGCAGTGACAGCTAAGTGGTTGAAACTCGGCCTCTCGATCGAGGAATCCGAGGTTCAAATCCCAGGCATGCACCTCTGACGTTTCGTCAGCGGTCAGCGTTTGGTCAGCGCGGTGGACTATGGCCTAATCCTTCTCATTCTGAGAGGAGACCCGTGCCCGTTAGTGTGACAATAATGGGTTGTTGATGATGATGATTTACCTTATTTATATGTTTGTCAATTAAAAAATATAAGCAAAGGATAGATAAACACTAGCAGCACAACAACCTTAAATTAGACATATGTTTTAGTCAGAACGAAATAACCACGCAGACCAATTTTTCAGTAAAAATAAATGTAAAAATATTATTGAGCCAGTCATTTTAAAAACAAGTGGTACTACAACGTTATAGCATTTTTTCAGTCGCTGAAAAACTGAAACAGGTGTCGGTTTACCAATAAAGTATTTCATACAATTTAGTATAATAAATCAAAGTGATGTATAATATATAGCAAAACTACTTCGGATATGATAAATTTCTGTCCTATGGACGTATTTCACATATATTGGTTTCACGTAATGTCATTTCGTCATTGTCATTATGTCATTTAATTTTCATAATTAACAGTTTTAAGATTAGTTTCAGATAGGACTTTTACAGTGGCATGTTTTTTATAATTTTGACGTTGAAAACGGGCGCGGAATTGCATGTTTGTTTCCATGGTACATAGCTCATAGTTACAAGTTTCCATCACCTGTCACTGTCAAACCCATGAACATCCGTAATCAGTTCACTGGTTTCCCCTGATTCTCCCTAAACATCATCATCATCATCTCTATCTCACACGCTTCCAAGGAAACGCAAAAAATGTTTTTCGCTATAAACAGACATTGCAGAGGTACTTTACTAGACGAACTATACATCTATCACCTTTTAAAACGATATGGTTATACGAGATACAATTGTATTAATAGATTTCATGAAATACTTCATTTTTTACTCGTAGTACGATAGTAAGTATGTAGTAGTAATACAGTACATGATATTTCTTACTTCCACATTAATAACAAAATAAGCTCCAAGATTTCCAAAACCAAGCTCCATGTATGTACATAGATCTTTTGTTACTACAAACTTTTATAACTAATTTGCAATAACCAGAGATATTTCCGTAGCTAAATAATAGAGACATGATCACGATTGTCGAGTCTACAGAACTGGCTTTGTCACCCCGAGTAATGCAATAAGTTAAACTTGGAAACTATCTGAAATATCATGATAGAACAAAGCTAAGTTGGGCTCGACAGTAGTCGACAAGTTAAGTAGAACCCTCTAAGTTGTAATACGTAGAGATGCTACGAGACATGAATTTAATTATATAAATTCTGCAAATGGAATGGTTTACAAATATTGAAATAAAATAAGAAGTACTGCTAAGTGACATATTATTACAGAAATCGATAGTAAATGCATATACATTATGATTATGTAAGCTAAAACATGTTGTGTTTAATGTATTCCAAATACACAACAAAGATATTGTTCTATAATTATAGCTCCATACTACATACATATAGGTGGGTACATAAACACCCAGACGACCTAGACCCAGAACAAATATCTGAATTCGTCGTTTAGAATTCATCTTGATTTGCATCTCAATGTTGGGATACTCAGAGATAAAAACAACATCCGAAGAACCTCAACAGAGAAGATGGTTTCAAGTTACCGCAAACATGGAATTCGCAGGGTTATTGAGGGTTTTAACAGGGTTTGTAACATTTTTGTGTAAATTTTGGCCAGATACCTGCGGATTCACAATATTACAGTCGTTAAACAAAATTGCATTTAGGACTCAAGAGTGAGTCAACCGTCATTCGCAGAATCAATTTTAAAAATGTATAGTAGTAGTGAACATGACTACCAGAGCAAAACCAGAGTATTAAAACGAAGTTGTAGTTAGATCAAACTGAACCTCGTTATAGTGCTGCAAATGTCAACAGAAGAATATGCCGTCATGTTTAAGGTACGGTAGTCCTAATGTCATGTCTTCAATCTGGTTAGAGCAACTGATCTTACATTAATGTTTGGTTCCAGAACTCGTTCTCAAACTATTACTGACCCTTTACTAGGCACAGGTCTCCTCTCAGAATGAGACGGATTAGGCCCCGGCGTTGACCAAGTTTGTTATAGTAGACTTCACTTTGTTTTGGTCCGAGAGCTAATTTTATAGCATTTTCGCATTGGGAAGTACTTATTCTCTAGGCCTCTTATAGTTGTATGGACATAAAAAACGGTTGTATCGGTATGGAGTATGGACTCTTTTCCTAGCGAAATATTGTGTGACTTAATATCATTTGTCAAAGTATTCATTCTTAATTAATATAATAATACAAGAATAAAACGAGATAAAAAGTACCTAAAGCGTAACTTATGTTTCTTTACGACGACCAATATGTATCCTGTAGTCATAGAATGAACAAATTACAATATATCAGGTTTCATCTTAACAAAAAATGTACACGAAAAACTTCCACCTACTTAAGTCATAAAAATGACGTTTCTATATCCTGTAGTTTGACAATTTATACTTTTATGCGGTCGAGGCGGTCATATCCGTTTATCAACGAATTTAGTAGTGGCTTGCATCGGTTGTGGAACTGTAAATTGTAAGAATTATTAATATTGTACACTTGTACAAGTGGCTTAAATAAAAACGGACATATGAGTTAACAGTATATTATTTTACTGTTCATTTTCAGTTCAAAATACGGCATTATTCACTAATTTATTGGGATTTACAATCACCTCACAGTTTATGCAAAATTTACCTACCAAAATAAAAATTTGACAATTTTAGTCCATGATAGGCTTAACAATGGATAGTTAATTATTATCAATAGTGGACTTAGCCAAATCCTTCAAGTTCTTAATAAAGTCACGTTAAAGGTCGTGTTGTTGTTTCCTATTTGGATGTTAACGACCATGTAGAAAAAGGGAGTTTCATCCACTATAACAAGAAAATGTTTTCTACTGTAATTAATACGGTATATCAAAATCAAAATTCATTATTCAAATTCCTTCTATTTACAAATCATTATCATGTAGGTAAGATAAGAATTTTTCATCATCATTCACCTTTAAAACCTCATCACATTTTTTTATATCGATAGGTTGTAGATACTCTCAATTCGTCTCACTCACATTTTATTCACGACCAGGCAGTAGCGGTCCGTTTGTATCGATTGAGTCGGCTGAATCGCAAGAATTATTGATATCGCGTGGTCATACAAAAAGTTTATAAAAGCAAGTGGAGCGCGAACTGGCGGGAACAAAGTTTCACGCCGGGACGCAACGTTACTTATCTCTCGCCGGCGAGCTGACAGCTGCAGATGAAAAATTGAAATTGTGTGAGATAAAACGTAACCACTGCATCGCGAACAATGTGATGACAACAACTACGTAATAATTTTGCGTTTGCTACGAGACAGCGATTAATTTCCGCAGCTGCGGGCCGTAGCAGTGATTGTGTTATCTACGAGGTTGTGCTAAAAGGTTGAGCTTTAAACAATTTCGAGACAGAAATAATAAGATTGATGAGATCCTGGTATTTATAATATTAAATGTACGAGTTAGAAAGTAATCTATGTCACAAACACATAATTCAAAAATGATAAATACTCTTCGTCTCTTAAAATCATCATTTCCAAGTTCACTCAAAATTCGGGAATTTAATTGCATGCGTTCTCAATACCAGGTTGCACAAATACTAAAATTGAAAACTGTTACATAATTTTGAAGTAAGATTTATTTCAAACAAGAAAACCTATTGAATATATGACAATAGATGCTTCGTCGAAAGCCTTTAATACAATACACAAACGCTTGAGGCATTTAATTTAGAGTAGTATAAAATCAAATTGTGCAAGATTTCAAGCTGACAGTCTTAACCGGTCTCTATGACAAGCGAAGCTTGTCAAAAATAAAGCTTGCTTAATATTAGCCTGTAATTAAGTTAATTATTTCGAAATTGCAGATAGACGCCAGTTTCTACATAGTAAAAGTAAATTAAGTTGTTAGCTGTATAGTTATCGCTCTTGTGCAATCATTTCATGTATCCTATAAAGCATCAAGGTAGTTGATGCCCACCCTATGCGTATTGTATTTGTACTAGTTAAATATATTTCAAAATAGCTTGATTAAAAATCAAAGTCAGTCATGAAAATAACCGTACAAAATTTATAACGGGTAAATAATATATTGTTTGATACACATAAATATCGGCTATGGGAACGTACCCAGCATATCGTTTTTATTCGCCGGAAAAAGGGAAAGGAAAACAAAATATGCAAATGCTATCTCGCCCTACCCATATCTTATATCAATCCGTTACGGTCGATGGAAGTTGAATAGTGACAGCGATTCGGCCCTAATATGCAATAATAACGAAAACGTCAAGCTGGGACCCTTTTCTATTTACGGAGGAACTCAGCTCGAGGGCCACGTGAAAAGTCTCGCGTAAATCAAAGTCATAAATTTCTCCTATCGTGAATGAACATTTCTCTTTCACGAACGTCTACGTTGAATGGATAACGTCGACCCTCCCTCAGAGGATCACCTCTATCGAGTCATTTGCTTTTGTTCGTAAGGCAATTAATAACAAGCAGAAGGGCGTTTCGTACCGCAGGCGCCATTGGCATATCAGTAATGATCTAGCGCGGCTGAGGTTCCTCGATCGATCATAGTCTTAAGCGAACAGCTTGTTCAAAGCGCCTGCAGCGCTTTAAGGTTTAAGTTACAGTCAACGAGTCAAGCCATAATACTACGTCATTAATATGTTTCTTTAAAAAATTGTAAGAAATTCCAAGGAATAAGAACTTATAACAACTGTGCTACTGCTTATTATCAGGCCAGTCAACCAGTCAAGTTTCGAAAATAATATGTCACTAATATATGAAATACCATTTGCGTCTTATATATTTTTCTTTAAAAAATCATAATACATTTCTTGGAATAAGAACTCGATACCACTGTCCTATTACTTGTTATAAGGTAGAAAAATCGGTTCCCTGTTTCTGGGAAGTTCAACTACAAAGAGTTCTTCCTCTTTCGACATCATATCAATCGGATGAAGTACCTCCCACTGCTATCTTCTTAACTTTTGTGGTCGGTACAGAGAAAGTCTCTCTTATATAGTACATCTTGAACTGCTTCTATTATATTATTACTACTGTTAAACAGTCGTTTACATTAGATATGAAAGTTAAAGAAAAGATGAGTCAGATTCCTCTCATACCAAATTAAAACATTAAAGCGTAGAGAAGTAGGTTCAGATCTTTGTTAGATCCTTCGTTCATAAGCTTCGTGTCTAGTAGTCGTAGCAAACACTCCCAGAATACACCTGAAATCCGACAAAACTTATAATTCTGTACAAAGGAATTCGTATTTAGTGTCATAAATATATGGCTAAATTGCATGTTGTTATTATCCCCAACAGAATTATTTTACACTATTAACATAAGAATCGTGGTGTGATATTTAATTACATTCTGTTAGTGTGACAATAACTAGAAATGTTGCAATAAAATTTGCTTGAAACATTCCATGAAAGATTAGCTAATTGTTAAATAGCGTGTCGTCCGTACTTAAAATGTTGATTGCTGTGAAATAGGTTAAACAATGTATTAGTAATGTATTTATAATATGAGTATAATGTTTAAACATGGATAATTTGCATATTCTGATAGAGCACTTCCTATTTGTGAAAACACCCGTCATTGTCCTATTTGTTTGACTTATCGTAGATCTTAGAAATAAGAAAAGAAACCCCATAGACAAAGTTCTAAACTACCTGTATCTCTTTTTATATCTGTCTTAGATATTAATAGAATATCGTCATTTTATATTAACTGCGTACTTACGTAAAGCACGAAAACATTATTTCAATTAAGAGTTCAAATTGTTAGTTGAAAAAATAAAGATATACAAAATTCTTTAAAATAGCTTTCTGTACACTAACAAACTGAATGCTTTGTAGTTAAATTATTCAACAATTTTTACCGTTGTTTTAAAGTTACACCAAACATTCTAAACTATTAAAACAATTTACGTATGTACCGCAATAAAAGCTATAAAAGTTTAGCAAAGTCCCCAAATAGTTTCACAAAACATTGTAAAACGAATTCGTGGAGTGACTTTCTTTCTATTTTACACGTCATATTAGTCCGCGACACTTAACATTGGCCAAGTTGCATTGTTTGTAAGAAACTTGCAACTTAGCTGAGCAATTGAGCTCATAAATTACTGTACATTAATAGCTCGGAATTTCTTTACAGAAACAATTGTATAAACGGGTTCTGAATCAAAAATGTGTTACCCTTTAATCTCTACAGAAACAATTCTCTAAATGCTTTGGATGGAAATGTTATTCTTTAAGGCAGAAACCCAAAATAGTCACAAAATTTCTTAACACGTACCTACTTATGACGTAATCTTCTTTCCATTGCTTAAACGTTAGCCAAGTTGTATTGTTTGTAACTAAACTTGCAACTTAGTTGAGCAATTGAGCTCATAATAATAGCTCGGAGGTTCTCTACAGAAGCATTTCTATACAGGGATTCTGGGTCAAAAACCTTTTACGCTTTTACGCAAAAACCCAAAATAGTCACAAAATTTCATGACACGTATTTGTGTCATAGTCCTCTATTTCGCGTGTCATATTTGTTTGTAGCGCTTAAATGTTGGCCAAGTTGTAATGTTTATGACAAACTTGTAACTTAGTGGAGCAACTGAGCTCATAAATTGTTGTTTAATAATAGCTTGGAGATTCTCTACAGAAGAATTCCTATAAACGGGTTCTGGATCACAATTATTTTATGCTTTTACGCAAAAACCAAAAATAGTCACAAAATTTCATTATACGTACGCGTCACATTAGTTTGCGATGCTTTACATTGACCAAGTTGCATTATTTGTAACAAACTTGCAACTTAGCTGAGCATTTAGGTCATAAATTGCTGTATAATAATAGCTCAGAGTTTCTCTCTAGGAGCAATTTTTAAAGCGACTTTAAGTCAAAAATAGAAGCTGCCTTAACGCGAAAACCAAAACACGTTGTAGCGCGAATTTGTGGCGTGACTTTCTTTCTATTTCACACGTTATTACTCTGTGGTGCCTAAACATTGACCAAGTTGTGCACTGTTTGTAATAAACTTACAACTTAGCTGAGCAATTCGCCTCATAAATTGGCGTATAATAATAGCTCAAAGTTTCTCTAGCAAGGATTGCCAAAGTGAGTGTCGGACCTAAACGGTTTCGTGTAACATTTTTAGCGTACTTTTATTAGTTTGAACTGCATATAGTTATCTATAAGCGAATCTTAAGTTCACGTAAAATTATATTTGAACTTTGTATAGCCTCTAGATCGTTTTAAATTTAAATTTTACACGTATTCACGGAGTACTCTGATAAATTATATTGTGTACGCATTTCAAATAGTGCTCTGAAAAATTATCTAGTGTGTGAGAGCGCTTAAGCTGACGTTTTCGGCATTTTACATTACGATGACTTTTATCGATAATAACCAGTACATTTAGGTAATAAATAAATTATGCTTCGCTGCTCAATTCTCGCGATTAATATTATGTATGTAGTACAGTCTCAGTTTCAGGATAGGAATTTTCTTAATTATTCAGTCGCTTTAAAATATGCAGAAACTTTTGAAAGCGCTGCTCTTAATAGTATATAGTGTATGTTAGACGTTATGGATAATTAAACAGCTCGTATTGATATTATGTTTCATAGAATACTGTACGTTATCTAAATTACACTAAAATTATGTAACAACTAGAGCGTTATGATGCGTTAATTCGTAACTGGCCATTCATAGCATATTAGTAGCTCTAAATGACAATGAATAACTATGGCGATGGCTTTACCAAAATCAAGTTACAAAAGATTCTAAAACTTAACTATTTCCAGTAAAAACGTATCGCATCTTTCTGAAATATTTTATCTTGCGTCACATAAAAAATAAATAAACGTAACCTCATATTAGGATTTTTCTATATCGTGGGTGCTATGATCACACACAAAGACGAATACACAAACATCCAGACAGAACAGCTACCCAAATTCATAATTTAGATATTTTTCCCTCCGGGGATCGAACCTGGACCCCATTGCGTGTCGGAACGGTATTATGACCGCATCACCATGTGGGTCGTCAACTCACTATATACAATCTTAATACAAGCCAAGTTGTAAGTTGTTCTTAACTTAGATTAAAATTTCGTCTAATCAATCATCATTATAATAAGCACCCAAGTCACATTTTATAACTTGTATCAAATACTTTATTACTTTATGGGAGATACGATAAATTTTGTGCTAAATGCGTATAAAAACATAAGCTGTGCACCCGATTTTAAAACTTAGATAACATTAATATTGCTTACGATACTAGAATATGAATTAAAATAAATTTGTATATGTAGTGTAAATAATGAGAGCTTTAATAAATAAAATGTAAGACAATGTTGTAAGCAGGCTTTTAACAGTCGATTTGAAACTAGGAAGTGAGCAAGCGATACACCCTATAAATTCTTGTATAATAATAGCTCGGCGCTTCCCTAGACACTTGTGAGAGCTACGGCTAAGTAACCACGATACGATCCCTGTTCACATGTTATATTGATATATGCTACATACATATGTTAGAAATAGCGTAGACATTTTAATATGTAACGGGGTCTCACGATATGTGGTTTTAATTTTCTTTTTTGCCGATATTTCGACCCAGTTGCATGTCGTGGTCAGGGCAAAACTGCGGTGGCGGGGAGAGGTTGACAAGTACTAGTGGTAGATTAATCTATCTACACTACGTCTACTTCATTTTTCTTTTATAGGTTCCTAGGTTTCTAGGTTAGTTTATGCAAATCACAAACAGTGCAAAGTGCGGTGCGTAAGGATATTTGTTAAAACCCTCATTATTTCGTGGAGAGTCCCGAGATCTCCGATAGAACACAGCCGGAATTCTCCAAGCGCGATGCCCCTATCGGGCTCTGCCCTGGGGAAGCACTAAGGTTCAAATCCCAGGCATCCACTGGGATTTCTATGTCCCTGTATTAAATTACTAATTCACCCTTTCACTCTAAGAGAAGACACGTGCTCAATAGTGGGACAAGAAAGATTTGACGATGATGTTTTCAATACTGCACTTATAAACATAATTATATCTTAATACCAGTTTATGTAAGCTGTAATTATTGTAAACACCACGCTTTATGACTATTGATTAACGGTAATTTTAATGGAAGTACAATGGGTATAGGTTAATGGGTTTAATCATCATCAACAACCCATTAATGTCCCACTGCTGGGCACGGGTCTCCTCTCAGAATGAGAAGGATTAGGCCATA
>DWIJ01000300.1:0-12190 GCA_018248315.1 Chioides albofasciatus
ATAACATTTCTTATATATATGAGTAACAATATATAGGTAGAAATAAATACAAGTATTTCAAACTTGTAACAAAAAGCCAGATCCTAACTTTCATAGTGCTTCAAAATTTGGCGGAGTTTCAAACAAACTTTCGATCCCTATTTAACCCTCTTAGGAATAAAATATTTAAAATAGCTCCCTTATGTTGCATTATTTTATATTAACAGGTATCAAACGTGTCAATCACGGTCCGGTAAAATAAATACATACCTAATTATACGCAATGTGTACGTATTTATTTCTTACATAACATGACTGCGCAGATACGGGCTGTGCCTGTCAAAATATTGAAAAGAGTATGATTTTGTCTGATGCGACACATTGAATGTCTGTAGATATAAATGGGGCCTTAGTGGGTGCCTTATTGCTTACGTCATAAAAGGATCCACGATCCACGACCCACGAGGAACCCAGTGTCTAAATTTCATGCCGTAGTTTTTGGCTCTGTGATGATGAATCAGTTAGGCCAAGTCCCTTTATTAAAACATAGATAGATATCCTCAGCCTCATATAGTTTATACTTTTCAGATGGTCGTTTTGTGAACTGTATAGTGAAGAGAATTGTGGTATGCAAATTGTCTTTGTTTGAAGATATCGTCCTGTAAATTATCTCCATAACGGTAATGATATCTTGAATGCGGAAAAGCGACACATGAGCCATGAAGCCTGTACAGAGGACGGGCAGCGCCAGCCAGAGTTGTTCCTGTACCTCCTGCTTATATAAGAGTGAGTCTGAGCAACCTTCTATAAGAAAATATATTGCACATGGCTCGAGGATAGATCGATTGTATTATGGGAAGTATATCCCTTTACGCGAACGAAAATTGCTTAATAGGTTAGTAAGAACTCGGGCAGTTTACGATGATCTTAGAGCACGCCTCATTTCTGACAGCACATTAAGTCTAGATAAAAACGCGGACTTAAGGCCAAGAAAACATCACCACGCTATGAAAACTTTAAGTGGCACAGAGAAAAGTGGCGCAATTTTAGAAATAGTCGATATTATTGATAAAGGTGCAGCCACTGGTCCAAAAAAGTTAAGTGAATGCTGTAGCTGTTGCAGTTGCACTTTAAAAGCGAAAATTTTAGAAAGGGACAGAAAAGAAAATAAATACAAGCGATCGCATAATCGAAGATTTGAAACTAAGTACGGTCATAGAGAACAATATGGTCATAGAGAACAATATGGTCATAGAGCGCAATATGGTCAAAGAATGGGAGAGAGGTATAATAAGAGGGGCGTACGATTCAAAGCGAAACATATAAGGTCGGATCCGTGCACGTGTACATTTAAATTTAGTGGATTAATTAAAAAGCACTCTAAAGCCATGATGCGGAAGATACATCCCCCTCCACCGATGCCAATCATGACTTTGGAAGATCGAGAAATTATGAACGATACAAAATTCCATAAACTTGCTGGTTTGTCATCTCAGAAGTATAAAGAACTTCAAGAGAAATTAAAACAAGATATGAGAAAACTGAATGAATCTGTAGCGACTATGAAAGAAAATGTACAAATTCGTACGAAGAAATCTATCGAACAAATGAAGCAGGCGAAAGATAAATTAAAAACTAATATTGAAAGTGGTGTGAGAAAATCTGTAGAAGCTGTAAAAGGTCTCCAGCGTAAAAATAAAGCGTTTGAATATTTCGAGTATCCTGAAGAAGAAGAAACAAATTTTAAAATAAAAAAAGATTCTATAGTAAAGTTTAAAGATTATCTTAAAAGAAAAGAAATAATGAAAGACTGGGCGTGTGATTTAGAATGCGTACCGGATACCTGTGAGCCTGAGGAATGCTTTAGAATTTTAAAACTACGAAGACCACATAGACGGAATGAACGGGATCGTAAACAAGCAGTAAAATATGAAACGTTTCATCGAGAGGTCGACGTTGGTGAGGAACCTTTGAGAAAATCTAGTAGTAGTGTTCAGGTAGAAAATTTTGCTACGACTGCTGCAACACATATGAAAAAACAAAAACCGATATTACGGGTTGAAGATGGCAATGAAATAATGGGACAGCGGGTGATATTTGAAACCAAGGAAGTGAGAAAAGAAATAAAACAAGGTGTAAAAAAAGGTGGTAAAGATAAAGTAAATTTACAACAGATAGTTGTTGAAAAGTCTGAAGAATCTCCTCCGATTGCTACTGGTCGTGAGGGTGATGTCGCTATAAATATACGCGATACTCGAAGAAAAGGTGGTGTAAAAGAAAAAGAACACTTTCTGAAAAAAGGTAGACCCGATTCAGGTAGTCGCAAAGCTGCACGTATAGGATCCTCGCTTGGTTTGGATATGGAATTTGGAAAAAGTAAACCTGATTCTAAAACATCAAGTCGTTCTAGCCAGCCTTCCGGCATACATCTTACCGGTAACAGAGCACGCGGGCATAAAAAGGCGCGTGGACATCACAAAGGATCACAAGTTGTACTAAAGCCATCGATAGAAGCACCGCAACGTGGACTGAAAAAAATTAAAATACACCGAAAAAGACATGATGCTCAAAATATTCAGCAAAATGAATATGATGTGATTCCAAAAGCGGAAATGGTAGTACACAGTAACACAAAAACAAATACACCTTATGGCACAAAATCGGTGTCAAGTTTAACAAAGAAACCAGTTGATGCTGCTGATAAAAAATTAGCAATAGGAGTAACAAAGAAAGAACCCATTGCCCAAGTAGCGCATGAAAATTCTGCTATAAATGAGAGTCCTTCATCACATAAGCAGGCAGTCCGTATTGAATCAAAATTTAGTTTTAGTGTAGAATTTTATAAAAAAGACAATCGAGATGATGTAAATGACCAAAAAGATAATCAAGTAGAGGTACCGTTCGTAAAAGAAAGAGTAAAACATACTCGTAACATGAGAACCTATGTTGCACCCCAAAAAATAAAAAACAAAGGTTCTTTAGCAAGAGCTAAGTATATACAAGCGAAGACAACCTTAGCTAGATGTATATGCACATTAAAACTGCGCAAATTTAAAAAACCTAAGAAAAGAATAAACACATCTACAACCGGTACCGTGACATCCATAATAACAAAAACTAGTATCCCACCGGCCATGATAGATAAGCATGTTGAAACAAAGAAAAGAAACCGTTTAGAACTACCAAAAACATATCAACTACTGCCATATGAATGTGAACCTGGAATTTGTGTTCCTGGTGAATGTGATCCGATAATTTGTAAACAACTTTTGGATCAAAGAAATAAACAACTAAAAACCTACGATAGAGGTTCTTATACAAGTTCACGTCAAACCAAATCTGCATCTAGTGTAGCGTCAAAGCCTTTTGCTGTGAAAACTAAAAACGTACAGTCTTCAGTCATTCCTACAAAATTGGGCAAGACCTATGCACCCAGGAGATTTAAAGAAGAAATTGTTTTGGATCAAACTAAAGAAACCAAACCGGGACGACAGGCAGTGCGCATTGGTTCTAGTTTTAGTTTCAATATTGAGTTCTATAAAGATAAACAGTCCCCAACTATAGACAATGAAGAAGACGTAGTGAATGTGAGCAGACCAGCGGAGGTGAAATATAAAAAACCAAAATTAAAAGAAGGTGGATATCAAGATTATAACAAAAATAATAAATCTATGTTTGCGCAAGTTATTCACTTGGATCAAAATATAGGACCATCGCTTAAAAGGTGTTTTTGTACCTTGAAATTATATAAAAATAAAAATATAAAGAAGAAAAGAATTAAACAGGGAAGGATGTTAACTGCTGTTACGCAAACATTTGACGAAATGGAACCAGTAACAGAAACTGTGGATAGAGGAACAAAAACCAAATGGAGACACAACTATGAATTGCTTCCTTACGAATGTGAACCATATTTTTGTATACCAGGAGAGTGTGATCCGTATGTCTGCTTAGAAAGAATTAAAAGACGTCAAGTTAATGTCAGAGACTATGGTGTATTTACTGGTAAACCTAAAATGTCATCCATGTCAAGCTTTACCGAAAATTCATATACAAGATCTACAGCTATTCTAGCACAGCCTAAATTATATCGCAAAGGAACAAATATAAAAGAAAAGCATTATAAAACCACAGATGACCGACCCCGAGAAGCCATTGCGCTGAGGGGTGGGTCTGGTGAAGCCTACGATTCTATAAACTCTAAACAAGCTGTAAGAATAGGATCAAGTTTTAATTTCAGTATTGAATTTTCTAAACAATTACCCCAAGCATTAATTTTAACTAAGCAACCTAAACGTGAAAAAATCTACAAAGAGAAACAAAAACGGTACAGAGATAAAGGTAATAAGGTGGCTAACGTATATATCGATCATGTAGATGTTGATACTCAGTCAATAGAACCAAGAAAAGTTCACAGATCATCTCTGGTTCGGCCCATGTTGAAAAGATGTTTTTGTACATTAAATTTACAAAAGAAGACAAAACAATACCGTAAAGGTCGTACTGGATGGGCTCCGGGAAACCAATATTTTGCGCCAAAAATGTACACAGTTAGTAGAGCCATGACTACCAAAACTGGAATATATTCTCATCATAATTTTGGATCTCAAGATGCAAAATTGCAAGTTATTGCGTCTAACAAAAAGATTTCAATATCTACTAGTTCATTTCTGTTCAAGAAATATGTTACTACTTCTATATCAAAATATAATACTTTAAAACTTTGTCCTGTACTTGAGATGCCTGTGAGGTTAAGACAACCGATAAAAATGAATTCCAACTTAAGTGTAGAAATTGAATTTATAAGAGAATTTAAAGTGAATAAGGAATCTATGTTCGTAAATAATGATAATATTAAACAACCACTCAAGAGTTTTAGTTTTGGGTATATTAAAGAAAAGCCCCTCGAACGCATTAACGTTTTTAGCCAACCATCTCTTCAGACTCGAAACCCGCAGGAGATAACCGGCATTAGTCAGTACTTAGAAAGATGTTTCTATACAATGAATGTACAAATTTCACAAGCGAAAGTGCCGGCTGGAAAGAAACATTTCAATTATAAACTAAAACCTTATGAATGTGAACCAGGCATATGTGTACCAGGGGAATGTAACCCCTATGAATGCCAAAAACTAATAATGAAAAGATTAATGAGAACGATGCATAGAGGATCTGGCACACAATCTGACAACAAATCCATTTCGAGTTATACTACTCAAACAGGATCAGGCTCTAGAAGTACGCAATTCAGAAGACATGGTCGTAGTCGTTCACAAGAATCGAAACCAGAAAGATATAAAACTACTACTAATAAATACCAGCGTGAGGCTAAACATAGACAAGCCGTCCGTGTTGGATCAAGTTTTAGCTTTGATGTGGAATTCTCTAAAAATGCTTCACAACCGCCCGAAAGAGGATACAGGGAAAATGAAAGGATTAGATACCGTAGAGAACCTGCTAGAAGTACTTACAGTAGTAGAAGTAAAGGAGCTCAAGGAAGGAGAGTCCGATACGGCAAAGATAGTCAAATGCAGTCAACTTCATCGTTGGTACACCGAGGTTCAAATTACGCCCCTAGAATGAAAAGATGCTTCTGTACTTTAAAGTTGCAGAAAAAAGGTAGAATCCATAGAGCAAATGCAAAATTGGATGTTATACCAGCAGCGCAGCCACCAAGTATTGAATCCCGTAGCATAAAAATTGGTACAGCCAATGCTAAGTACCAGAATATTCCTAAACAACATAGGTATAAGCTTGAACCCTACGAATGTGAACCTGGCGTATGCATACCAGGACAATGTAATCCGTATGAATGTTTAGAGAGGATAAAAAACCGAAAAGATTTCGGTGTTTCTACCGCATCACACGGAGAAAGATCAATTTCAAGTATGACAAGTGATGGCGCTTATGCTAGAAAGAAACTTCAAACTCATGGGATTAACGTTACACATAAAGGAACGCATAAAAAGGATAGGAGAAGGGGTAAAGGAGCTCATAGTATTAGTCCAATTGTTTCTGAACGTCGTTCACGGCAAGCAGTACGAATTGGTTCAAATTTTAGCTTTAATATTGAATTTTATAAAGGTGCACCTGGAGGTGCCGGTGCACCACACATGAAAGAAATAGATAATGGAGACAAGAGTACGAGATCATATAAAAGTGAGTTCAGAGAAAGAAGACCTAGAAAACATTTAAAGGGGAGTTTATCTCAAAGCAGTCGAGCGATCTCTCATAGAGACACCCAAATGGAAACTCCTACGAATCAAATGTCAACAATGACATCATCATTCATGAAGCGTTGCTTTTGTACTGCGAAGCTTCAGGGCATTAAAATACCACAAGAACAGAATACTTCAACATTCATGCAAAGATGTTTTTGTTTACTTGGATTGCGCAATAAACAAAAAACTGACAAGCAACATGAAAAAAATATTTCTAAAACTGCAGATAAACGAACAAATACCCATAATAGACACAAAGTTCAATTACCAGCCTTGGAACCTTACGAATGTGAGCCTGGAATATGCATTCCAGGTCAATGCGATCCGTATGCATGTGATAAAATTATACAACAAAGGTTAGCCAAACAGTATTCAAAATCATCTGGAACAGAATCTGTTAGAACGCAGTCGGTGTCTAGTAATTTTGGCTACGGTAAGCGGCATAGAGATGGAACAACTCAAGCGCGAGCTAGAAAATACAATAAACAAAAACAATACGCATCCGAAGATAGATCATATGCAAGAAAATACACAAATAACGAAAATAAACGTCTTGTTAGAATAGGATCAAATTTTAGTTTTAATGTAGAGTTTTATAAAGAAAATGTAGACGGCAGTAAAACAAAAGAAGAAGCAAGAGAAATAAAGACTTCGCCAAGTAGAATTGATTCATATAAAGCCAAGCAAAAAATCAAACATATGAAAAGTACGGGTACTGTTGGACCCAGTGTAGGTTCAAATGAATCACAGGTGGCCAAAAAAGAAATGAGGGCATTTGGTGTTAACCCATTATTAAAACGTTGTTTTTGTACTTTGAAACTTTTAAAGCGACCGACAGACCAAGCTCAAAATATCAATAAAGTAGACACGAAAACTGTATTAATGAAAACTGCTGAAACACAATCACATAAAATGTTAGATGGACCGCCATTACGACATGATTTTCGCGGCGATGGCTTACTTCCTTATGAATGTGAGCCTAATGTATGTATCCCGGGTGAATGTAACCCAATAGAATGCTTAGAGCGAATCAAGAGAAGAAATCAAAACACAAAAGACTTCGGTACTGTTACTGAATATCCTCAAAGAAAATCAATCGGCAGTGTTGCCACTAGGACAACAAAAGATGAATATTTACAAGCCAAGTATAGAGGAACAAAACCAAATAAAACCACACAAAAGACACATTACGTTGAAAAAATCAGGCAACCAAAATCTGGTGATCACTCAAGACAAGCGGTACGAATCGGGTCAAATTTTAGCTTCAATATAGAGTTCTACAAAGGTACACAAAATGATGGAGGGGACGTAGTCCATGCGACCCCATCTCAGGAATATATAAGAATGAAAAAGGACCATAAAAGGACCAAAAGACATCATACAAAATCTCAACCGTCATATTTTGGGCGTAGCGTAGATACGCAGGCTTCTACGAAAATGCAGTCCACTGATACTGGAATGTCGCATTTGAAACGGTGTTTCTGCACTTTACAATTAAAAAACAAAAGTGAAAACAAATTAAACAAACCAAAATCGGAGCATTCAGCAGTAGGCGAATTTTTAAAAAGATGTATGTGTGTCCTAAAAATTAACAAAGTCGGAAAACTACAACAACAAGCACCAACACCTGCAGTTAAATATGAAATTAAGGGTACTTCTACCTACAGTCAGTGCCCAAAAGCAGATATAAGACCGGTTAGAATGCTGGAACCTTATGAATGTGAACCTAACTTTTGTATTCCGGGAGAGTGCGACCCCTATGAGTGTTTAAAAAGAATTCAAAAAAGGCCAGTTCGACATTTTGGCACAGAGTATACACGTAACGTAAGAGATTCTGCAACCGATTCCATAAAAGGCCCTTACACTCGAGATACGGAATCTCAGTTTCATCGAAAACAAAGATTGTACTCACAAGGAACTTCATTTCCATCAAAACGAAGACGGCGTAGTGATGATATGAGTCAATACTCGTCTCAGTATCGTAAAAAGGATAATAGCAATAAGCAAGCTGTACGTATAGGTTCAAATTTTAGCTTCAATATCGAGTTTTTCAAAGAAAAAGGTGATCAGCGTCACAGTGAATACAGAGAATCTAAAGTTGAAAAAATTCCAAAAATTAAAACTAGATCAGAAAGGATTCGGGCAAGATCTAGAGGGTCTGAAAGTATAGGAAGGAATATACGCTGTCAAAGTTCACAGTGTCCATTTTTAAAGAAACACGTTATGAGTTCTGCTGCTAATACCATGCCAAAGAGATGTTTCTGTACATTGAAATTGTTAAAAAATCCCAATAATCTGAAATCTGAATTAAAACCAATGCCACCTATACCACCGCCCATAACCACAGATGATAAAATGATTGGAACTAAAAATAAATATACTATACCACATGAATTGGGCGTCTATGAATGTCCACCCCTTATGTGTATTCCCGGTGAATGTGATCCGTATGATTGTTTGGAAAAATTGAAGAAACGAGGACGTAAATTTCGTAACATGGGCACCAGACCAGGAAAAACATCAATAGCATCTGTGGGAAATCGTAGTTCGAAAATAAAAGCCCATGGAAATCAATCTGTTGTAACAAAGAGGAATTTAGCTGCCTATACCCCCCGTTCTGAACCACAATCTGTTATTTTAAAATCACCTCAGATGGCTCATACGGGCAGACAAAACAAACGTGCTGTCAGAATTGGCTCAAACTTCAATTTTAGTATCGATTTCTTTAAAGAAAAATCTCAACCTGCTGTGTTTCGTAGTCCGAAAATAGTTAGAACAAGAGATACGGACGAAGATTTAAAATCTTATTTAAATAAAAATGTTACAGCTAATGCAGGAAAATTCCGACACCATGATTCACAAGTTGGTAGTACAATTACAAGGGACCAGGGTTCTGATGCAGGGAACTTATTAAAAAGATGTTTTTGTACTTTACAACTACAGAAATCTTCCCGACAAAGAAAGAAATTGCAACATCCGGGAATAAATGTTCAATATCCCCAAACAGTAACAGTTGGGAGAGTATCAGTAGAACCATTTAATAAGAAATTGCTGAAAACTCAACGTGTATGTACTCAAAATCAGGCAAGTCAAATTCGACGATCTAAATCAACGGATCCAAAAATAATGAATAATTTAAGAACAGTTTCAACAAAGATCGACAAAAAACACCTACAAAATAAAAAGTTTTTACAGTCAGACTGCTACCCTAGTAGCTGTCCGAATTATCAGAAAAGGAGCTCTCTAAAGAAACGAACCAAAAATGATATGCAAACTATCCTTCCGTATACTCCCAGCAAATTTAACAAAAAAGAGAGCAAGACCTTAGTATCCAATAAAGATAAATTGCAGAAAATACACAATCTTAATCAATTAACATTTGAAAATGATAATAAACCCCGCGACACATTAACATTTAATAAAGGTAAAAGATTAACAGCCAAGAAAAGCAAAAAATCCATACCTCCCAATAAACTGGACACAAAAAGCTATTTAAATAATTCTATATTATGTCGATGCGCCAGGATATTTTCCAAACGAACTGGAACAGAAATGCAAGCTCAAGATAATCGTGTAAATACAGACAAACTGTGTAGCGAACAATTAAAAATTGTGGTAACACCAAAAAAAGCAAAAAGTGTGAAATTGCCCAAAACAACCGCTGATGAAACATGTCCGGTTATATGTCCAAAGATAAAAGAGGGCTCAAAGAAAAAATATTCAATATTCCAAAGTGGTGATGCACAAAGTAACATTAAGAAACGGGAAAGTACTAAAAACGTGATGTTAAATGATTTAGAACCAAAAAGCGAAGAACGGAAATCTATTTCTAAGAATCAAAAAATGAAAGTAACCTTCGCTGATAGTACTAAATACCCACCTAGCATGACTAGTGAAACAAGGAAGAAATTCCCACATCGTGGATCTTTGTCAAAACTTTGTTACTCTTGTTCAGTAAACAATTGCCCACTTCTATCTGAAAAAATACAAACAGATAAGGAAAAGTCAAGTGTATTTCATAAGTTTACAAATCGTTTGACAAAAACCTATGACAAACCTATTGCATATTCGGAATCTGCTGATAATTGCCAATATTGTCAACTTTGTAAGAAAAAACTAGAAGCAGATGAAATTAATAAAGGAGCTGGTGATAGAGAAATCATTGAAAAAGCGGAAAAGAAGTCTTTGTCTAAAAAGAAGAAACTTTCAGGTAGTGGTGACAAACGGCTATCAGTAGCATCACAACACAAAGGACGGCCTTGTCCTTGTGGTAAACACAAGCCGTTGTTGGAAATGCGGGTTGATGCAGTAAACTATGACATTATTAATAAACAAGAAATACTTCAAAGAGTTAATAATGATGTTCAGGATGACGATGAACCTCTTAGTAAAAAGAAAGATAAACATGGTGATTCATGCAATTGTTGTAAATGTACTAAAAAACGTCTTACTGAGGGAGCTAAAATTTCAGTACCAGCAAAAGGAACCTCAAAAATTCCTGGCGCACCGGGGAAAACACTTGTGAAGAAAGGTCCTGCCAAAATGGGACCTTGTATATGTGGTAGTATCAAATGTGCCATAGAATCTAAGAGAACAAAAAGTAAGTCAGGGGCACACGAATACAAGCCTTGCGTCTGTGGCAGTGATATTTGCGCTAAAGAATCCAAAAAAATGAAAAAATTGAGAGCACGATATGTGTGTACGTGTAAAGAAGAAATGGATAGAAGGAGAGCTGAAAGAGAGATATACAATAAGAAGGATTTGCAAAGACGACTTCTTATCGAACGTGAAAAGGACGAAAAGCGTCGACTCAAACGGTTAAAACGTAATGCCGAATTAGAGAGAAGAGTTAAAAAGTACAAGGGCGCTAGTGATACGATGCTAGCGGTAGATTCATTGATAGATGTCGGAAAATTAGGTGTTTCTACATTAGGCGATGTGGTGCGTACTACAGCGAAAGCAATATATGATCCCAAGGTGGCTCTTGAAAGAATGAAATGTAAAAAAACGACTCCAGAATTCGCGTTGCAGCAGTTTGAGAAACGCTACATGGAGAGCGATGCAGCTGCGACGGCGAGGCGTCTTAAATTAAGATGTATGTTCATGAGGAATGTACAAGAAGCGAAACAGAAGCTTGAAGAAAATCCGATTACACACTTTATTTTGCATATAGCGGATAGAAATCCAAAGACTCGCAAATTCAAACGAAAGCCTGCTAGACGTGTTCGGGAACCTCTCGATTTCGAATGTAGTCTCTACATGGCTTCCTTAAGAAAGAGGCCGTGTCTCAGTGTCTACTATAAGTGGCCGTGGTTCTACCCTCACTTGGTAACAATGCTGAATATTTGGAAACAGTTTACAGATGTAACCTTGTTCCTCTTGGCTGCTGTAGTGTGGAGTCCTTGTATTTTGTGTATGGAGGGTTGTAGGGCGATTATGTGTTGCTTTTTCTGTACCGGATAAGTTTGTGTGTGTTTGGAATAAAGACGTGTTCATTTTGCAAATACCTGCTTTTATTTCTGTTTAATATACAAAAATAGTACTGAAGGCATCGTTGTCGTCATGATAAAATTAACATCAACTCGTAAATGATATTTACTTTATTACATGCTCTTTATTAACTTGCTACCAATGCATGGGACTAATGTTGCAAATAAATTTTCAACATTTTAAAGTAATAGTATTTTTAAAGTGAAAGTAACTTGACATCAATTGATCTGAAATCTGTAATATGTAACTTAACAAAACAGTTATACTACACATCACAGCTACACATGCTAAGGCCTATATAAAAAGGCTCTTTTATTTTAAAAGTTCAATTTTGTAGTCTTTTTTGATAAGTTTTCCATAGCCCTGTTTACACCTTTAAGAACTTTGGAACGTATTACATTAGTAGGTATTTTCATTTTACTGATCTCCAAACCAGAATAGTAGCGTCTAGAAACTCATCTTCCCAAAAGTATGGGATGTTTATAAGAAATATAACATGT
>DWIJ01000301.1:0-12182 GCA_018248315.1 Chioides albofasciatus
GTCTGAATCCAATGGTTTCCCGACGTCCTCTTTAGGTCATCAGTCCACCTGGTCGGGGGGGTTCTGTACTTCTTTTTCCGAGATGTGATCTCCATTCGAGGACCTTCCTACCCTATTGTCCGACGAAGGATGGGGCCATGACACTTTCCAATTGGTATCACAAAATCCAAATCGTTTTTCTTTAAAACAGTATTTATGGTATAAAATATTTTTATCCAGTCTACTTGGTGCGGAAGGAATTTCATCCGCCGAGGTATCATTGAGGAAGTCAAATAGTTAAACTTACCGTTAAAGTCGATAGAACACCCAGAGAGCCCCTGTCCATCGCAATGAACTTAAGAAAGGTCTTGTTAAATAAAATATACATACCTATTATATATTTTGGCGCAGTTATCAGGTGCATAGATAGTAATGTTGACCTTAAGTAAAATTGGCGAATATTGTTTGTTTTCAGTGATCCCCCAGCCAGCGATGGTAGCCATTTGGTTAACCAATGATTCTTTGCGCAATTCTGTCGTCTTCGGCAAACAAACGGCATATACGTTATCTGTATAGACAATAATGAAAAGTTTTTGAGAATTATATTAAAATAATCAGCTTAGCATGTCTGCACGTTGCGTATGATCATCAACAATCCATTACTGTCCAATTGCTTGCTGGGCATGGGTCTCCTCGCGGAATGAGAAGGATTAGGGCAAACACCACCGCGCTGGCCAACTGCGTATTTTAATATGTAAATGTCTCAATTCCACGATAATTTTAGTCCAAAATTATACAAATGCGTCTTGGTAGATTTCATATACATACCTTTGAGATTTATTTTTTAAATCTCTCAGGCATGCAGGAGGTTTCCTCACGATGTTTTACTTCGCCATTAAAGCAAGTGATAATTAATTTATATTACGCGCATAACTTAGAAAAATCAAACGTGTGTGCCTGGGATTTGAACCTCGGACCCCTCGATCAAGATCGAGTTTCAACTACTAGGCTACATGCAAATACAAACTCCGAAATTAGACTGCCGGAACATGGCCGCTCTGCGGGCTTACACGGAATCACAGCGTCGCGGAAGATCTCCTTTTGCCAAGGACTTATTTCTTTGCTTTACACCTATTTCTACCGTAAAACGGTTCTGCAATTATATAAAACTTACCTTTTTCAAAGTCGATACATTCGGCTAGACGCAGCAATGCAATATCGTTGGCTAGGTGAGGCAATCCTTTATAGTTTTCGTGAACGTGGATTTTTTCAATTAGAATATCCTGAAATCAATACATAAATGATATGTCGTCGTCAATCTATTACTGCCCCACTGCTGGGCACCGGTCTCTGCTTAGTATGAGGATTAGGCCATACTTAACCATTCTGGCCAAATGCGACTTGGAATACTTCACGTAGCTTAGGGACCTTTTTTTAAAGATATGTTTTTAGGGTAAGCAGGTCTCCTCATGATATTTTCATCGCTAAAGTTGTTTTAAAATAAACACTTATTTTTAAAATTTAAGATTGTTTGTTTTTTATTTATTCTACCTTGATTTAGTATATAAATAAGAAATAAAATAGTGCAGAGCACTAACGTGTCGTGCCCACTACCGGACAACTTCTGTTTTGTTGATTCACTATGGAGTATTATTATTGTAGAATCGTGTATTTTCGCACATAATATATGGTAGGTAATCTATACTCATGAAGCAGTGAATATACTACACAAGCAGTGATAGCCGAGTGGTTAAGAAACTCGACCTCTCATTCGAGGGGTCCGAGGTTCAAACCCCAGGCACCTACCTCGGTCTTTTCTAAGTTATGTGGGTATTAGAAAATAATTATCACTTGCTTTAACGGAGAAGGAAAACATCGTGGGGAAACCTGCATGTCTGAGAGATTTATTAAAAAAACCTCAAAAGATATATGAAGTCGTAATACGTGAAAAAATAAAAAAACGATAATGTAACCCAACCCAATAACGATTTGTACTATCCGTTATCAACTTTTTACAATAAACACTTACGTGGTCTAATTACGGCAAATATCGGCGTATTAAGATTTATTGTTTAATAAAAAAATACCTGATGATAATCTGCGCAGGCACCTAATTCGCAATCCGGACTCGTATCTATGTTGTGTTCACCTACACGTACAAACTTAATTTCTTTGTTATGTACACAGTGCGCCGCTGTTAGTATGTAGCGCCTGTTAATTATAGTGCCTCCACATTTAAATTCTTTAGATTCAGCTGCAAGGGAATTAATTCGTATGAATTGGCGTCAAAACCGACCCCTTGTGGGTGAAACCAGATTCGCAGGGGTCAATATAAAAAAATCTGATTTTGGGGTTCGAAAAAGTCTAAAATACGACCCCTGTCAATTAAATAAGTTCTTAATGAAGGAGATTTAGGGCTCTAACTCACCAATATTGGGTTCAGGTAGATTGTAATTATTCAAATTAATAGGAAAACATTACAGATGCGATTCTTAAAGTAACTACACTGGGGGTCTGGGGTATCAGTTCATTTTGGAAAAGGGGTCTATTGCCTCAAATAGTTTGAGAACCCGTGGTGTGGCGTATAGTGAATGTAATACGTGTCTTACGGGTGTCAGTTGATATTAGTGCCATCCAAGGGAATTCCAAGAGTTCGGCTTCCTCGCCACCAATAATACGACTGCTATCATAATCCCCACACGTCCTGGGCAAAAGCTTCAAATTTGGATGATTGTCTATGAGGCTTTCTTCGAAATCCGAGCAGCATATCTGTTACATAAATAAGGATCACTTAAAGTATAATGGTGGGTTACATCGAGCCCGTTTAAAGTTTACCAAAGTTATCCATAGCAATTAGTAGTGCGCGTTTTGCAATATAGATCGTTTTGCAAACGTTGTCAGTGAAAAACATCGCAAACGTTGTGAACTAATTAGACAACGATCTATTTTTTAAAACTGTCTATTTAACAAATACGCAACGCCAGAGTCGTTGTCAACCAATTCAACAACGATCTATTTTTCAACAACCGTCTACTGTCATTTTGACAACAACTATTTCACAACGATCGTTGTGAAATGGACAGTTGTTGTCAAAATGAAGGTCGTTGTAAAGTAGACGGTTGTTGAAAAATAGATCGTTGCGAAACAGATCGTTGTAAAATAGACGGTTTGTATAACGTTGTCACAAAGAAAACAACGTTTCGTTGTGTTGTCTAAAAGTCACGCAACGACACATAGCTAGACCACAGTGAGTTGTGTGGGAAAGTCCGATCTATAAATAACTTTAACATCGATCCGAGGCAATTAGTTAGTTGCTTTTAAACGATCCGGGAAGTAATCTGTTGCTATAAATCGTTGGAAAGTTCATGTATTGATGGGATCGTTATCTTTAAACTGTGGTTCTAATTGCATCTTTTATGGTGTTCCGAGTTATAGATAGTGTGTATTTGACACTACATTTATAGGCTTTCTAAATGCTGAACGTTATTGATTGCAACCCCTTTTTTGTCCCACAGCTGGGCACAATACTGAACTCAAAATAAAAAAATACTTCTATCGTATTTTTATTTTTCCTGCTCCTACTGACGTTACGGTCAAAAAAAATTTATAATACAGAAGTAGCAGAAAAGCGTGCAGTCCACCTGATGGTAAGTGTCTGCCGCCGCTTACGAACATTTATAATCAACTCCAGGTAAGAGTCCTATCCGAGGTCCACCACAGATGCGTTATTTCCCCTCAGGATTAAGGTGTAACGCCTCGGATATCGCCCTTACGACCTTCATGAATAAGCGGTTACACCTCTGATAAGTGTGCCTCCCTTACCCCAGGCTTCAATGTAGAGCACAGCAGCGCTTAAAACTACTGTTATCAGGCTGTAATAGGTGCGGCAGTGGTGCTTCCGAATTCGAACCACAAAGGGGGTCACAAAACTTTAGTAGATACTGTAGTATGGTCAAAAACCTTGCCAGCCAGAAATTTGCCAGCGTAGACTATGGCCTATGATCTCTATGACACCCAATAGGAAAATAATGGGTTAACGACGGTCCAACGTTTAGTACCAATGATAGAGTGATAGCCTAGTGGTTAAGAATTTCGCCCTCTCATTCGAGGGGTCCGAGGTTAAAATCCTAGGCACGCACCTCTGACTTTTGAAAATTATGTACGTATTAGAAATTAATTATTTATCACTTACATTAACGGTGAAAGAAAACATCGTGATTAAATCTGCATACTTGAGAGATTTAGGTACCTATATAAAAAAGTCTACCAATACGCACTAGGCCAGCGGGGTGGACTAAGGCCTAGTACTTCTCATTCTGAGAGAAGACTCGTGCCCAGCAGTGGGACAGTAATGGGTTGTTGATTGAATGGTTGATTGATTGAATGGAGTTCTAATATTGATTTTTTATTGTATACACTAATGTCATACATTATTTCTGGAAATACATCTTCAGAATGTTTGTATGTTACATTATGTGTGTGAAACGCGAATGTCCAGATTTTTCTGCATTACATTATTTTTTTGGTGAAATTCTCCTTCAATATTATGTATATGTGCATGTGGCTTGCTTGTATGTGTAAAGTCTATATACAATGTACTCCTACTATTTTAAAGTAATAACATTTAATTTCAAAGTTCTCATGTACTGTTTTTTTTCAGGACATTAAATCATTCGAGGGTTTTCATATTATATGTGAGTAGGTATCAAAAAGTACGGCTGTGCGTTCGACAAATTATTATAAAATTGATTGCTTTAGACTCAGTACACAATACTAATCTATAATGCATGTTGTAGTCTGAATTACGATTTAGACTTTTATTTTACGTCTACTTAGTTTTGTCTACGTACCTATTTGTGTCTTCTTGTTTATGGCAACACAAAACAGATTATCCCATAAACAATTGTGGTCTTATCTTAAATCTAACTATTCATAAAGGAGAGTTAAATTGATTCGATTCGAGCGCTTCGAAATAGAGGACCGTGTTAACCGGAATTGAATATGAAAATATCACCTGAACGTTGCACCAATTCTATGACTGGTACCTGCTGTGAATACGTGGTGACAAAGCGTTTACGTTTGCTCCTTATAACATACGAGAAGAACCCGCGGCTTCGTTGGGTTACATTATCGAATTTTTCACGCGGATCCCTATTGTTTTCTCGTATTAAATATAGCCTATGTTCAGCAGTTATCTCTGCTGTGGATGTAGGATTCTAATGGTGAAAGAATTTTTCAAATCCATCCAGTAGTTTCGGAGTATTCAATTCAAACAAACAAAAAGTCATGTATTAGTATACGTGAAATTAACGTGTTGGCTTCGTGGATTCACTGTAAACGTACAAACGTTGCGGTATTTGGGACTTAGCTACCGATTATCGACAACAGAATGATATACTTTGTAAGAACATGCCTACGACCACTTAGGGATAAAAATCAATTCGCTTGGCTTGGATTTTTCTATTATTTTGCATAGCAATAACCTTGACTCTTAGCAAAACGTTTTACCGTTTCAAGCGCCCCGCAATTGATCAAACGCGGCGCAAATATGTCAACACGGTGCTGCGGTAAACGTGTCGTAATGGCGTACCACTTTGCGCCACTTGTCGTATATACAGCGAAATAACAAAGACACTCAAAATTGGTTTTCATTGCTACACAAAAGAAGTAGTAATTATTAAACCCTGACAAAATACGTATTGATGAATATTAATTTAATGGAACGACTCTTGAATGATATTCAATCATTACGCCCCTTATTAAAATAATTATCGTTGTTGCTGCAGTGAATGCTTTATAAGTAACAAGTAAAATTTATTTGTTATAATTGCATTAACTTTTGAAAGTTTTAAAAAGTACTTCACAAAATATGATGCAAATGAATTTCTGTTTGATAAATTATTATCATCCAATAACTGCCCTCGCAGTAAAATAATGATCTGGTGACATTTTACCTACCAATGATCGAAATTCGATAAATTTTGTAAGACAGAGAGTGAAATTTAATCTCTGTTACGCAAAATATTGAATTGAAGAGCAACAAAAAAGCAAAATGCAATAAATTAAGCAAAAAATACAGTAATAATCACGGTGTCACTTAACAAAACGTTTCAACTTTTCAAGCGTTCCGCAATTCGATCAAGCACGGCGCAAATGTGTCAACACGGTACAGAGGTAAACGTATCGTAATGGCGTACCAATTTGCGCCACTTGTTTTACTCCTCGCGAAATAACGAATTATCAACATGAAATGTCGACCGACAATGGAATATACAACATACTGTTAGAGGAGATTGAATTGTTGTTGTCGCAAACGTCTCATTTGAAATGTAAACACAACATTAATAATAATGTCTTTCAACCCCTGGATTTTATAGAACTTACTTTAGCGTAATACTATTAAACTAGGGCGGAACCCTCTAGACTCCGATCACACCACCGCCACACCTATTTCTGCTTAATAACAGCAGTATTAAGAGTGTGGCAAGGGAGACGTACTTTTTCGAGGCATTCCAGCTTAGTCGTCAGGCGTAGCGGCAGACCTCAGAAAGATATTTGTTTGTCCATGGGCTGCATTAGTCACATACCATCAGGTGGACTGCATGCTCGTCTCAGAACTAATTCATGTAAAAGCTGCAGCAAACATGCATGTATTCTATTTGCTGTTAAGTAATTACTGCTACTCACAGCCATTTGTAACTGAACACAAACGGGACAAGACGTCGATAACATAATACATAACTGCTTCAGAGTACTAAGATGGAATTCATCGATTAGTCTCTCTGACCAAACATACGCCACTAACTAGAATACGTCTGTATTGCTCTGATGTTATAAAATCGAAATTCGTGTATTAAACTCCTTTTGTATGAGTTGTGTTTATTGTGTCTTTACTTAGTGTAAATAGCAAATCATCTTATCTATTATTAACTTAGGAAAAAAAAACAATTATTGTTTTATTTTTGTTTATTTTGGTTCATTACTCTTCAATTTTTTTAAGTTGTATAACAATTGCCGTGGCTATATTTCCTTGCCTAGCATTGCAACTGCGCCTTGTTACTCGCGCGTCGCAAGCGGTAAGTCGCACGTTTCCAATAAATCTTCCTCTTCGACGGTTCGTACGTAATCCATGTTCATAATTCAGAAGACGATGTCGCCGATCGTTCGGTGCGACGAACTCCCCACATAAATTTGTTAATCTCACTTTATTTATGTACGGATGTCACAGAAGGAACAGTTGAAAGGTCAAAAGTCGTGTACTCGCTTTTAGGACAGAGTACTGACTTAGATTGGAAATATCAGACCATTTCTGAATACCAAATTTATCTATGCTCATTTTATGAATACATTGACATTTATACACGTACATACATTTAAAGCGTTGTATTAAACAAATTTTCGTGTATTAGCTCCTTAGGGGATAAATGATCAAAAGTCCTTTATTTGTGCTTGTCTACTGATATAAATGAGTTTCATGGATGTTACGCAAAAAGCTACTTTTTCCATCACAAAAGACGATCTTTGTCCTTGGGAGGGACATCGCGTCTATGATTGGCTTCACATAGAGCCTCTGTTATATTTGGAGTTGGTTATAGATGTCTGTGGGCGGCAGTTACCACGCACTATTAAGATTGAGGGTTCGTTTGCTACGTCAATATAATAAAATACAAAGAAGTACATATATAATATACCATCGTTTGTGCTATGTGATGTTGAAAATAGCACCACTAACACTAGTTTCCTATGAAGATAACTGAGCGGCAGTTTTTTGCGCAAAGACGTCTATCTAGTAGTGGATTTATAAAGGCAGGTGTATCGTTGTTGCTATCAGAACTGCGGACGAGTGCTGTTAGCGTACACGCAGTCCCGACAAAGAACGTCCAGAGGAACACCGTAGGGTCTTAGCCGGTAGGAGTCTGGAATATCCTCTCCGCTGCCCCCACGGCTGAGAAAAACCATGCAGTGTTTCCACATGTAAAAAGGCGTATCAGTGTATACCCTGCAACCTCCGCAACGTAGCACTAACAGCTACTTTGTATTATAATAATGCCGACATAGATACACGATAGTAGTTTTGAAATCGAATCATAAAGGGCTCTATCCTTAAAACCCTCATCAGGTTAACATAGGGTTGGAACCCGGAAAACTTGAGTAATTATTACTGATATTTAAAGGCCAAGGGCTTATACATATAACCAGGCTTCTGTTACGAAGTTTAACATAAAGTTATAATAACAATAGTTATAAACAATCCTCGAGATCCAAAAGTCACACAAACTTTATAATTGTTAAGCTGATTTACATTAATTTACAAGTTTGCGAATAACAACCACCGTTAAACCACCGCTTGTAAAATGCCTGCAGCGTATTCCACCACGCTGATTTTAGATAACTGGATATCTATTAGCGATTAGTGATGTTTAAATAATTCACTAAAGTATCAACTTGGTGAACATATTTTGTTACTGATTAATTACAACTTTCACACATTTGGATGTATATTTTTTGGAAACTGGATATTTTTTTATTAACGTTTATATGTGTGTATAATACCAACACATTCACATAAAACAATTAGAGCGAAGCTATGAATGTTGAAATCATTTTAGATGTGAGTTAATTAAACGTACCTTCATACATCTAATAGCACACATAACAATGACGTAACCTCAACTTTGTTTCAGTACATAAACATATGGAAAGACAAAGTGAAGCAGACAATAGACGAGACGCCGGAGCTGAAGGCCACGACCCTGGGCCAGCAGCTCAGCAACAGCCTTCGGAACATTAAACCCATGTTTCACAGACCGCTTTGCTTGTATCTGATATTGTTGAGCTGCATGATGCTTTTCACTATGATATTGTAAGTATTAATAGTTTATTATTTTAGACAAAAATTATTTCGCGAAAATGAGACATTTTAATATGTAACGGGTACTCACGATACGCGGTTTTAATTTATAGTTAGTTGCATGGATGGTGGTCGCAGTGAAACTGTTCGAATGACTACAGCTTTTGTAAAATTTCTGTAAAAGAATACAGATAATAATAATTATGTATTTACATGATTAAAATGAAAAATAATGTTCGATGTTATCTCCATTATTTAATTTCGATTAAATAAACGTTCGTAATGTATCTAATTATGAATGTATATCGGTCGAGGAATCGCCCACTAACCGCCCAAAATACAAAAAATAGTAAAGAGCCATTTTCCTTTGGGAAATCAGGTGGTAAATGAAATAAAATAAATTGTTTCATAAAACTTCTACATTGATAGACAGACCACAGTTTATTTATTTCGGTGTATCTAGAAGCGTGAAGTTTAAAAGAAAAAAGATTTTTGAATTTTCGTCCCCTAGGGGACAAAATAAGAGATCGAAAATTACATGGATTTGGAAATGAAGTAAAAATGTGTATTACATTTTTTTACATTTTTAAGGACAATATAATTTGAGATATTGTTACATGTTTTTAAATCTTTCGGTCCCGTAAATTTCACATATTATAATCTATTATTTATTTACTTAAAAATCGTGTGGCTACCAAATAAGTATTAAAAATACCAAATTCAATATTTTCTTCCACTGTGAAGTAATTTCTATTCAGACATGCCTAAGTTGCCTTCGGAATGGAAAACAAAAATTATATTAGGCCCACCATTAACAAACATTTTAAAATCCGCGTCACGTAAGAATTTCCACAAGTCCATACTTAGTAACTTACCCACTTTGCATAAGATGAAAATAAGCAAAAAGTGAAAAGACTGGCGTCGAAGCTTCCAGCAACTTCTGTAGGTTCCCACATAAAATTCATATAAATATTTAAGCTATGTAGTCTTATGTGCGGCCTCTCTGCACGCTAGCAAGCGTTAACATTCAAGAGATATCTTCAAAGTACTCCAAAGAACATTCTGGAAAGCGAAAGTGAATTCGTAATTCACTTCTCAGGACTTGTAAATACCACTTATGTGTCTAATACATGCGTATATATACGACACAAGGGGTAAATTTGTAAACATGTCACTTAAATAAGAGTATCGACGTCGTGGAAGGTGGTAGTACCCTGTGCTTAGACTCCAGCGGCACCACCATCGCTTCTATTTCTGCCTAGTAACAGCGGTGTTAATCGCTACTGTGTTCTGGTTTGAAAGGTGTGGTAAGGAAGAAATACTTTTACATGCATGGAATGCATGCTTAGTCTTCAATGATCAGCGGCGCCTCTCTGGCCGATCTCAGGTATCTGATATTATCTGGGCTTGAGTACAGATGTCCATAGGTAGCATTAGCCGTAGTACTGCTTTTTGGACTATTACTTCTCTAAAAAAAACATTTTTCTGGCCCATTGCTAGATGTGGATCCCCCCTCAGAGTGAGTGGGGATTAGGTCATAATCCATCCACAGCGCTGGCTAAGTTTGAAATGGTAGACGTCACACACCCTTAAAAACTTCTATTTTACTAAGAACTCTCCGTGTAGGCTTCCTCGCGATATTTTCCTTTGCCTTTTGTAATAATAAACATTTTCTAATATGCATATAACTTTGAAGTATCAGAGGTGCGTGTCTACGATTCGAACATTGAATATTAATATGTCCCCATTGTGTCCTTGAAACAGCCTAGAAATTTGCTATTCTAATTGCTTCACGTTTTAATTATGCTGTCACATCTAATTCTGCGTTAATGAATGTTGTTCTAGTTGTATTTATGAATTTCAAGTAACGTCCTTATAGGTAGTCCACTTTATAGCAAGTACTCACTCACTCAGCATACAGCTCGTAGTTAAGAGCTGGCCAGATGTTTACTAAGGGCGTAACCCTCAGGGGTACGATTTCCAAACACACATCTCACAACCTGTAGTCTGTGGATATACAGCCTCATAGAATTAAAATATGGTGCTCAGTCATTTAAAAAAGAACTTATATTTAGTTACGACAGCCTGCACTACAAATAAGGGACAAGTTGCGTAAAATTATGGGGGCCCTAGGGGTTTGAATTTTTTTGCGCAGGACTGACTTTTATCTAAATTAAAACATTTTACATTGCTCCCTACAACATCAGCTATTTATTAGTAACAGTGTGAAATTTTGACAATGTTTGCCTCAAAATTCTTATTATTATTATTAATACCGAGGCTTTTGTATAGATGAGAATGTTTATATAGCACATTGAGACTATATAGAGTATATACTAGAACTTATCTATTTCTAGGTACAACATAATAAGATTGTGGTTCCCGCAGCTGTCAACAATCGTGGAGCACTATGGCGTAGATGACGAGGACCTGTGCATGATGCTGGATAAATATACCGAGGACCTGAGGAAGAGGACTGTCAATGTGACTAGCTCTACTATATGTGTGCCGGTTGGTTCTTTTATTAAAATTAGACACCGACATAAGGTCTAAAGTTCCCTGAAGCGAAGGGTTCGGAATTCAGATTTTTGGCATTTAGAGTATTTGAATGGCTGCATGCAATGCTTAAGTGACTGCTGCCCATGGACCTGTAGTAAACCACAGATGAGACAAGATATCTGAAGCTAGTCCCAGATATATTGCTCCTCCTGAGGACTAAGTTGGAATATCTAGGAAAAGTACCCCTTAAGGGAATGGCTCTTCAAACCAGAACATAGCAGCGCTTAACACTGTTATTATTAGGCAGAAATAAGTATGTCGGTGATGCTACTAGAGTCGAACCAAAGAAGATTCTGCAACCTTCAAACTTCAAATTTATTAGAAATACACATGAAAAGTATTTAAAATGGTTTCAATTTCATTTTTAAACGAACTTACAAAAATCGACATACCGGAAACATGAAAACTAACAGCTTACAAAATGAAAATTCCTGCACAAGTAAAATAAAATCGGGAATGAATTCCCAGTAGAGTGGAGTATTGGAATATGAATATTTCTGCTGCGTTAGATAGAATTTGCAGAACCTCCTTCTGAACTGAGGAATTTGCCTGAACTATCATGTTATATGTACAAACGCTCATATGACTTAATATTACACAATATCTTTCATTTATTTTTATTGAGAACATATAGCAATATATTATATAATGGTAAGTGTCTACTACCGTCTCTGGACATCTGTACACATAATCATCATCAAAACCCAATACTGTCCCACTGCTGGGCATGGGTCTTCCCTCAGAATGAGAAGGATTAGGCCATAGTCCACCGCATTGGTCAAGTGCGTATCGA
>DWIJ01000302.1:0-12169 GCA_018248315.1 Chioides albofasciatus
AGTAATATTGATCTGGAAATTTATATAATGAGTAGTAATGGAAACAGCCATTATTTTAAAGGATTTAAATTACAACTTTACGATTGAAATAAACAACCCTACTATTAATAGAAACTCCCCTCCCCTTCATCTACGGGAAGTTCATATCCGTTGAATATTAAAATAAATTAATATAGAGTACCTATGAAACCAAAACTCGTTACTTTCATTTGAACTTCTTTCCCAAAGGCTAAACAAGTAAACTGTGCCATAGTATCTAACGTTTGATGGACACGAACGCAGCGTATCAATAAATCTATCAAGTGTTCGAACAACACTTTAGATGTAGATACATAAAAAATGTTATCGAGCACGAAATATTAATGAACAAATTACTTTAATGATGTGCAAATTGAACATCACCTTTCTAAAGTCAAGTAAATAAAAAATCGGTGAAGTGATAAAAAAATCGGAACCGATACAACGAAGATGAAAGATTAACGATTGCCGCGCCATCACTTAATGAAGTGAAAATAAAAAAACCCAGTTGTCAAGATGGAAACACGAGTGTCAAAGTGTTGAATTAAGAGTAATTCAATGAAAGGCGTCCTAAATACTCCGCGCACCGGCGCGGGCGTCTCGATTCCTTCTACTTTAATGAAGCGAAACGCGGCTGTACGCCTGCCACCATTAGCGGTTTGAGTACATGTAATTATTGCATGCTTCCTGACTGTTATGTGACGCGAATTATCATGGCTACACGCTAAATGAAGCTTAGCTTAACTTAACTTTCTTTACTAATCATTAAAGACCTAGCTCGCCGAAATGACGATTCTCTAAAATAGAATTCGCCTGGCTAGTCTTAAACCAAGCTACAAATATTATAATTAGGTGGCCTATTACTTTTAATCTTAAAACGACTTTAATTATGTTCATAAATGAATTACTCTCGATCGTAATCTTAAATTGGAAATCGAATCTTACAAAAATAAATTACTAAAACAACTTAACTACATTCACTCTCACTAAGCTAATATAATAAGTAAGCGATAACACTTGGTATACCAATTAACTATAGCTAATTCTAGCAAATTTACACCTTCACATTACACCATTCAATATTTATTATGGTGCTGTAATGTCATTAAGATAAAGAAATATTCTTTACTTTCCTTACATTTCTCTAACACTCCATATTTAAGAGTAAATTTTTTGGTAGAACGTATTCACCGATACTTCGCACCTAAATGAAAGTTCGTAATTGCTCTGCTTTTCCCTCATTTCAATATTAACAGTCACTGATATTTTATCGACAACATCATAAAGAGAGAAAGACCGTCATTGGATTTAATAACCTGATAATAATATAAGCGATCGCGATATGACGATGATTTAGAATGGTTACCAATTTTAGAATTACATGGCCAGATAAAACGTATGTTTACTGAGAGAATACAAAAACATACGCTTTAGTAACATTATTCTTACTATTACGATACTATTATTAATATACATAACAAAATAATTACTCTATATCTGGACATCAGACTCCTAAAGTAAAAATTATAGTAGTAAACACCACGCTTGACAAAGAGCACAGACGACCGGCTAAATGAAGTAATTGAATGCAGAACTTTCTATCCGTCTTCCAATTTTATACCTTGATCGTATTCTATTATGTCCAGGGGAAGACAGGGTATGAGACAGTACTGAAGATCACAATCGTACAGTCGTTTAATCAATAAAGGTTGTTAAATTGGATTACTTTTACTACTAATAAATAATTTACTTTCTAACTAAGTACATAACACAGGCAAATGAGGCCACAACAAAATGAGCACCCATGGAGCCCTTGAGATGCGAGCGCAGTGAAACATATCTAGTGCATAAGTACACGCAAAATAAATGAAACCGAACCATTTACCCATAAGTCAAGCCGTAGAAAGCTTCGCGATACACACGAGGTCGGTGAATAAGTTGGCCGAATTACTAAGAAAAGTGTTCCTACTGGCTAAGTGCAGTTTCTCTAATTTGTTAACGTAGTGCCAGGCACTTTAGTTATGAAACTTTAATGAGGACGTTCCGAACGTGTATGAGATCGTGGCAGAAATTGATATCACTTCCTATGAGCATAAGAAATAAATAAAATACTATCCAACATCAATCTTTTTCATCCTATGTTATCTATTGACAGAAAATACTATTGATACATCGATTGCTAAAAGCATTTTGTAAGAGATATTTCGTTTTATAATTAGGGCACTATCACTAATGTAGTAGAATGTAGCGGAAGTTAATTAAGACGGAAATTTAACATTCTTTAGTGTAAAAACAAAATGAACATTCTCACGCTATCCTAGCAAAAACACGTTATCTATCTTGAATGGATCATGCCGAAGAAACCAGATAACGTTGCAAATTTTGAGCGAACAAAATGGTAAATTATAAACGTAGCACTTAACGTACTTATTTATTTGACCTAATAAATGTAATTCTATTATTATCGTTAACGAAGAAATTAATTATAATTTTAAAGCTTTATATTTACTCATGGAAGTGGCCGATGCATTTTCCTTTGAACTAAACAAAGCTACTGCTTATAAACCATCCGTGAATATAAAAACAATAATACCCTTCTTCCGTTTCCAATAAAAGTGGAACAATTAGTTATAATAAGTGGTCTGGACTCGACCCTTTCAAACAATCTAAGGGATCAGTTACCTGTTCACCGTGCGTTTCTTAAGGTCGACAATGGTCCCATAAATAATTCATCAGGATACCATGACAATAGCACCTGCTGGAAGCCTCCCGTGGGAACTTTCGCAGGCAGGGCGTTCCGCGCGGCGTAACATAGCCACGATAACGTGCTATAATTATGACTTTGAACATGCAACCAACGGGGGATGACGTATTTAAAAAATCAAAAGCACTTAAAGTTTGACTTCATTGCTTGAACTATTTTCTGATTTAAAATTATAGTCTCGGATATGCTGTACAGAATAGGCACCTGATCAAAAATCAACTTTAATGGGTAGAATAACTTATTCAAAGCTTTCATACTGAATGTGGCACGCGAGCCATAATTACTAGAGTAAAAATATACCGCAACACAGGTCGCCACACATCGACATAAGCTTGTCGACGGGAAATATTCTAGCTCTTATCTATAAATTGTTTAACTCCATATTCCCTTAACATCTGAGAACATCATGGTGTACGGGAAATATACCGTGATTTACAGCAATAGATTTGGGCTATGAACGCGAGTCATTTCAACCTCATAAATTGTCGTTTGGAACCGGACCGAGCCACACGCGAGGCACTCGTAAATTTGATACAATATACAAAAGTGCCCATTATCTCAAATTGTAAACCCTTTACGCAACACATTAGCGAAGTTTATTGAAACTATGAATTTTATTTATACTTGTTTCAAAATGTAAAATTCAAGGATAACTTTTACCGACTTTCTAACTTTGTACTAAAAATTCATTTTAAATTCCTAGTTTAATAAGTGTGAAAAAGGAAACAGTATTTTTACTAATAAATGCTTCAGAATACAAAATTGACCATAAGTACCATGAAGATGACGAGATATCGATATAAACATTCAGGCCAAGTGGCTCTTAATATGGTTCTGAATGGAGAGCGTGAGATATCGGCTACATGTGTGGGTGACAGAGAAAACACCGTGATTAAAGATGATGTCGGCATATTTGTTTAAACTGAACGGCAAACCGGAAAGTGGGAGGATTTATTACGAGATCGTAAAGACATTGTAAACAATATAGAAGCTCTAAATAATAAGATTAACCCGTTTGTAAACCATTATCATGTTTTATGATTCATAAAAATTAATATCTCTTAAAATCGAAAATGGACGACAAAAAACAGATTTTGCCTTATAAAGCCAAGAAAGCGGAACACTACCTTAGGGTTCTTGTCAAAGTACACAACAAGGCAATCACAAAACGACAATGCTTGTCCACAATGCCGGCATACAAAGGTCAAGTGACCGCCTACCGAAGAGTATACAAAATATTATAAAGAATACAATTCTGACACAATTCAATCAATCCACACCGTTCGACGGAAACGTTGAGAAAGTTACGGAGAAAGCGAAGGAAGTCTAGAAGATGTTTTCAAAACAAAATCGCTTGCAAGTAAATAGCGAACTGTGCGCGAAGTAATTTTAGCTAATTAGATTTCACCGACGCTATGGAAGCTCGCTCGAGCTTTCAGCGCTCTGAACATTAAATGCAGTTTGTGTTTAGTTTTGTGCTTGTTTTTTTTTTGTCCGCCAAACAACAGCGACAGCGAATAAAAGACACTTAACGAAAACATACTTAATTTCCAGATACTAGAAGATATAAACTATTACATTAAGTTCGTGTTATTAATTCTACTTCTGAAAGAAAATATGTGTATAGTATTCAAAATGAATACAAATAATGACAATGGCCCTAAAAATGCACACGCGATAATATGAAGCAGATAAAACAGTACACGTAGCAAACCAAAAAAACTAAATTGAGCTGAAAATCAAAGGCGTTCTACAAAAAGTGTCGCACTCGTCGCGACGCAACGGCAAGTTAACTGCGACATTGACATTGAAACGGTCGCTCGTTACAGCAGCGCCGTTTCGTAATTACGAACGACTTATCAACGGACCCTGACGACGCGGTTATTCGGCAACTCCATTACCCATTGTTGAGGTAACTGTGTAATAAAATGACTGCATGAATCGACCGCTATCGTTATTTACAGATGTTGTACTATTTTATTATGAAGCCAGATAAATTTTCAACCCATTACCTACTGTCCTATTGCTGGGTACGGGTCTCCTCTCAGTATGAGAAGATTTAGGCCATAGTCCACCGCGCTGGCCAAGTGCTTATTGTTAGACTTGGCGTACCTTTTAGGATTTTTTTACAGAGAAGCTAAGTGTATCTAACTAAAATAAAAACTTTTCTGTTATCTACTGTCTGTTATTCAATTCATACATTCAATTATATTGTTTAAAGCCTTGTATAGTAGTAGTTGTTTAATTACTTGTGACGCAAATTTTAGCTTAATACTTCTTTAATTGACTGTCTAAATAGTGGTGTCGAAACGAATTAAAAAGAGCAAAAACTAACTGTAATTGCGGTCACCGCTGGCGTGTTCGCTCATTATAATATTAAGGGCCCGCAGAAGGCGTCGGCGGGCCGCGATTCATCTCAGAGACAAAGCAGTGGACCGTTAGCTCGCCATCACCACTCGATGCCACTTCAATGGAAAGTAACACAAATGGAACGGGAATAACAGTTGGTGTTGATTGAGGCTATCGGTCATTAAAATATATAATTAGCCCGAAACACGAAATCCTGACAACGTCTAGATAAATTATACCGACGGATTCACCGGAATTTGAAGATGTAACGGAGTCGGAAGATAACACGAACGCGTTCCAGTTTGTTATAGATTTATTTGACGGTACATCTTCCGTGAGAAATGCAGTTGCAGCCACCTATCGAATCTAGATTAACGATATTAAAATTTAATGCAAAACACAGATAAACTATAATCGTTTCCTAAACAAAGATTTATTACGAATGCAACATTACAATAATATCCAAAATATACCATTACATAATTTGAACAGACCTGATTTTTATTTAACGACAGCACAAATCGAACTCCCGCGTCGTTACCGCCACTGAACTCCTAAATAAGGCACGGTATTTGAGCACGCACCAAACACAACACCATCGAAATTTCACGGAAGATTTAACTGGGAGACCAACAAAAAGCGATGGCGGCTTACGCTTCACTTGTCACCACCGCACTACTAAGTATTCTTTACAATATAGTAAAAAAAACTTGACGAAAAATAAAGTGCATATTAAATTATGCCTTATGTATGTAACAAATTTTCGGATGAAGAGTATTGTTTAATATTACATGATTTAATGAAGACCGTGTGTAACCCTAAATATTAGATAATGTAGGAAGGAAGGAAGTGACTTGATAACCTTAAAGACAATCCCGTACAAAAAATCCACGAACTATTTTTTTTTATACATTCTAGACTATTTCGAAATAAATAACACACATAAATAAGCAAACAACATAAACGTTACGCAACAGTTAGCAAGTAGTCGGCATCGGATGCCTATCAGCGAATCAACTCTTGCGCCGGTGACGCAACGGGCAGAAAAAACAGATGGCATTGATTTTGAATTTGAACTTCAATTTTACGGAAGAACAGTCACCAAGTGCCCACGCGGTTTTTTGTTTACAATTAATCCGATGTCGTTATGTAAATTTTGCACGGTCCAATTGTTTGCAGTGCCGTGATTAATAAATTAGTTCAATAAAAAATCAACGAAATAGCGAAAATCAATACGCTATGGTATTATGCCATTTAATTATACAGTAACGGATAAACTAACAGCAGTTGCAGTAACAAACCGGATAAGTTACTGAAGGAAATTACATTTTTTTGGTGTGGATGTGTCACTTCGAATCAATCGAAGATCTAACACAATCTAGGCTGTAAAAAACAAGGTTAACAGCCGATCCTAGATAATGGACCATAAAGTTTATTGCCACTTGAGAATCCGAAAAATATACTGCACAACATCAAGGTTAATTAATGCCGCACGAAAACGCAATTGCACATTATAAGGTACTTGTTATTTGCAAATTGCTAGTGCCAGCCAAACTGTGTCGGTGGCTTTCATTCCTCAGCATACTTGCTGACTTAATATACCACGGCACTAAACAACATCGTTAATAACTTAACTACCATAAAACCCTCATAATAATGCGTATTGTTTTTGGCCAAACGCCAGTATTCTGTATTGAATGGCCTCATTCGCCAAGCAATTAGGCATAGACTTAAAGGATTTTCTCCACTCAAATTGCACATTACATTCCTCTCGGTGCCAATTCCTTATGGAATACTTCATGTTCTAGTTTGCTCTTGGCAGCTCAAAGTAAACTTAATTATCATAAACCACTAACGTGTATATCTCAGTTCGTTGGCTCGTTTGTGGAATGCATACATATATTTTATGGAAAACTTCGTACAACATTAGTTTTTATTTTCCTATGATTCTCAGTTCTAAGTAATCTTCTTTCTAAGCTACCTATTATTGACCAATGACTACGTTTTGTATCAAAAGGACAACATTACGAAATACCAAGTGTTTGTAGATAAGATTAATAGTTTATTTTTGTTTACCTAATGTCTAACATAGAAAAATAATACCTTAATTATGTGTTTGAACAAAAAACATGCATCGAGAAAACTTCCTGACCTTGTGGTTTATCCGGATGCGAGATCGCGTTACTCTTGTAGTCGGCTGCTGCACTTCGTACGTAACATTATCGCATCCCAGAGCACTATCATACCTATAATGATTTAATACTTCTAACTCTACACTTTAAATTAATTCTAGTCATTTAGATGATAACAATACCCCCGTAGTGATGGTGCCATGATATAACGTAGCTACTGCCTATGTTATCGTCTACTGAATTTCCCTCATCTTTCTTAGAAGATTTACTTCTCTTATCTTTGTATTTTATCCAAAGTCAAGAAGAAACTCTTTTTGTCTGTTAATTCCGAAAAATAAAATGGTTCTTATTAAAAGACAAATGTAAATTTTCCAAAAAATATGCCAAAAGGTGCTCACTTAAAATGTAAGGATTGCAAATAACAAACAAATACAAATTATTAACGTAGTTATGTAAAACTAGACATTTTATAAATAGCTTCCCTAAGCCTAGTTGAAATGCCACGTAAGTAAATCCAAGAGGAATGTACGACGCTCTCCCCGTCCTTGCGGTCGACTGCGGTGTCGCGTTACGACGCCTTGTCACCTTGCTGCACCGTCGCGGTCGTTCCTCGTGACGTCGTGATGTCGTCCACCACAATCGCGACCTATTCGATATCAGCTGTGGTGTTCGTCTCGTGAGCGATTTCTTCTGTTGTCTCTTTCGGAACACGTTTGCTAGGCTCAGACGTAGTTATGTTAATTTTAATGTCATCAACAGTTTTACCGTAACTTTCAACAAATTTAAAATTTGAAACTAATCTTAGTCATTTGGTTTGGTCTCTACAATAAGGCTGTGTCTTTACATTGTCTTTCGAGGACGTTTCTTACTATTTTGGCTTATTGTTACTTTAGCCTGGTATTCTTATAAACCTGTTCCGATCTCTTTCCTGCGACTTCTACCACTTGTTATACCGTCAATAACAGGTGAGTCTTAGCTCCATTCATTGACTGCCTGTGTATCATTTATGGGTAAAATTATTTTCCTTTCGATATCTCTCGTATCACACGCTATATTTTCGTCCAAATCAAATGTTACCTAAGCTACCTCTAATTGACTGCTTAGTTAACTCTGAGTATTGTGTTTTGTCTATCGACCCGTTAACCAGTTGTCAATATCCGATCAAGGGAGGAACTGCAACACGAGATATCGAATGTCAGCCGCCCACGGGGTCCCAAGGCCGCGTGCACACCTACGCCCCAGTTAGGCAAAACCCACTGCCCCATTGTGATGTTGAATCATGTCGTGTGTCATGTGTGGAGTAGGTACTAGGGTTACGTATCAAAATATATGTATTGTTTATTAGCTAACTTTCTCAGCTTTGATCTATGGATGTCTAAAATTCTTTCGTATTAAAAGTTACATCACATTTTTTTATTCGAATTGAAGGTTTTATAATCATCTTTTAATAAAATGTTATTTTCAGTATTTGTTTAAAAACTAATATTTTTCTTTCTAACTTCCAATAATATCAGAAATTTGCGTACAGTTTTCTTCTTATTTTATACATTACGTTTAGTACATTTGTTAGAAAAAAAAACTAAAATTCTCCATTGTTTTGTACTAAAATTGCTGATGTATGCACCGAGAATGTTCAACCCTAAGTTTTAACCACCCACCTGCAAATCACACATGGTGCTAGGACCATTACGCACCGTGACAAAACTGCCGACTGTCGAACTGTTTTAAATAATGATAAATCCACTGATAACACACGGCGGTATCATGTTCAATGACATTAGACAGTGGCGGCCTTGCGTTATACACACACATACATACCTCCATAAGTACATACACACGCTCTGATTGCGTCCGTCATTCTGTCCAATTCCTACTGGCTACACTGCTCCGAGTTATTATAAAGCGCTTTACTACCATGTAAAATTCAATAGATATTCGTAAATAAATAAGTTTTTTTTATAATATAAGAGTAGCAGACGAGCATGCAGTCCACCTGATTATAAGTGGCTACTGCCGCCCATGGACATCTGTAATCAACCCCAGATAAGATTAGATTCTTGCCTGAGTTCGGCCACAGACGCGCCATTACACAGCAGCCCTTAATATTGCTGTTATAACGCAGAAATAGATGTGGTGGTGGTGCCGCCGGAGTCGGTTCTACAACCTTCGCTGTTACTATTTCCATTCTGTGGCACGTCCTACAAACAAAACGGCTTGATCTATTTTGTCGTTGGATTTGTCTAAATTATGGGAGTTACAAAAAGTATACTTTTAAGCAACCGGTTTTTTTTTAATTATATTTCTCTAGTAGAAGTTTAAAACAGATATTCAATCAAAGATAGTTACTAAATAACACAAATTTATTATCCACTTAGTTCTATTAAGATATATGTTGAAATTAACTTAAATATTGAGGATATTACAGAACGAAGAAGAATGCAAAATAGCAGATCTGTGTGTGCATGACAAGGTGCCCATGTGTGGGATTGACTCTTGCGGAGAAATGCGTACGTTTATCGACACGTGTGATATGCACGAGTTTAATTGCGACAGTAAGAAAGGTAATACATATTAATTAATATTTTATTATATACTTCAGGTACATAACAGTATGTTGGTTGCAGCATTGGACCAATAACTTTTCACAGTCCCATTTATTCTAATATTGTTGAAGTCGCCTCAAATGCGAACTTGAAAATGTGTAAACGACGCAGAAATACACTTCACAAATTATGTTTTACGCCATTTTATTTTTTAATATACACATAAACGCTTCGGTTTTCACCTTTATATATTTTGGTGTAACTGTTATTATCAGGCAATTAACAATGAGTTTTGGATATTTGGAAAATTCTATTTAATATATTTTAGTACTGTCTACACATAGCACCGACTATGACAGATGCCTCAAAATACATTTGCTTTATGATGAAAAAGGTAATTAATTTTCAGATTTCAAGCAACGACCCATCCACGAATGTTGGGTGACTTGCAAACGGGGGAGGTCGTTCAAAAAACCAGAATTCCGGGCCGATTGCAACATAAACGTGAAATCAGTTAATAGACACTAATAAATATATGAACTTTATTTAGTTTTTTCTCCTAATCTTAGCTAGTGAGTATAGACAAAATAAAGAAAAACAATAATCATAATACCACGTAAAACTCTACATGGTACGACTCAGGAGGAACCACCATCATACCTAATTCACGCGTGCGTGAATTTGAAAAAGCACGTGCGTGAAGCATTTACGTTTTTACCGTTACCGAGTTACCGATGTCCAAACCTTTTAATAATCATTACCATCAGTTGGTGGAACTCTTTGGAATTCGATACCAGAGGCACCAACCACCTATTTCTATTTTTTTCCCGGAGGGGGAAACCTTCAATAGGTACCCGAAGCAGAAAAGAGTGAAGGCAGGTTACCGCACTAAAACCCTCCTGGTGGTCATCCTCACCGTTTGGTGGAGAACTCCAGGATCTCCGACGGAAAAGAACCGAAGTCCTCCAAGCGCGATGCCCCTATCGGACTCTACCCTGGGGGGAGCAATTTACGCATAGATTACACTAGATTTACTTACCTTTCATAACAACATATAATAATGAATGAAAGCACCCGCAAGTTCGTAAAGCTTTTCTAGGAAGCATCGCCATTTCCTAGTAGAAATATATTGTAGGCACTATCCGTCTACACGTCACGTTACACGTGACGAACGATATAAACTTTTAAAACCGTCAGACATATCTGTTATATCGTTACCAAGAAGTGAAATTCCTGTGTCTGCTTTCATATCAAAATAAAAGCTTTTTACCAAAACACCAACACATGAAAGTACGTCAACACATTACTTAAGTATAACAAAATACAATGATTACATTTTATGTCAATCCTCGAATAGAATAGACCGATTTTGACATTAAGTTCATGTTATAAGGAGTAACTATGAAGTAACTTAAGTGCGACAAACTTTTCTGTGCGTGTGAGAGGGGCACCCTAGGGGTCATAATGTTGCTAAACTGTTAAAAAGAGTTACCTAAGAAGTAGAAAATTTTAACGACTGCTTCTATGAACATATAAATCGTTTGTTCTCAAACAATAATGTTAAAATTGACTTATATTGTTAACAAGCAACGTAAGGTCTAATTTATTTTAACCATAATGGTTTTATTAAATGAACGTAGGTAAATTTAGACATCTTATTATACGGGGAAATTGAAATGTCGTATGAAGCTGGCAAGAAATGAGTGTTTCGAAAAACCGCCACACGCTCAGAAAAGTTTGTCGGACTATACTTTTGTTTTAGACAAAAACAAAACAATGAAATCTCCCGAGTATATATTCTATAAACAGTTCACTCTTAACGTGGATGAAACCGCAAGAGACAGCGTCAGATATAAACCGAGTATTCTCAACTTGTCGCTCTATTTTCGTAACCTTTGACCTTTCGTTTGTCTTATTCGTAAAATCCACAATATTGCTCTAAATATATTCCTTCTCAATAACACTGTAACTCCCCAGTCCTCCCACAAGATTTTATTACATTGTTGAAATTTCTTCGATAAATACTGTTTTGTTTTTCTTAGTAAATCTAGTTTCTAAACCTTATTTATGTACCTACGTAACTATTTGACAATTCAGCGCGGGACGATAATAAGATAATATAGATAAATGATGTAGTATGTAGGGCATATTTCATGTTATAATACTGCGGATACAATATTCTATTACATAATACAAATAATTATTAAATTAACCAATTTCAAAAAAGGAGAAGGTTATCAATTCGTCGGATTTTTTTATGTAGGTACATACATACATATGTATGTATGTTCCCCGTTTACTCAAAGACACTTGGATGAATCAAGAGAACTCTTCAAATGTTGTAGGCGTTGTAGGTACTCTTG
>DWIJ01000303.1:0-12166 GCA_018248315.1 Chioides albofasciatus
CATAGCGACTTCATAGTCTCCTTCCAAGCAGGTTATTATAGACTTAAATGTAGGTAATTAAATATTTCTTGACATTTTAATTCCGCATCTCGTACAATTATGACGTTAGTTCTTATAATTCTTCATACTTCGTGTATCTGATGTGGATATCCTTGAACTACAACGGAAGTGTTTTGCGGGAAGTGATTAGTGACTTTATGAAATATAAAGTATGGAATTAAAAGAATAAAGGAAAGAACCTTGTTTTGTCTTTACCGTTGTAAGCAATCACAAGGTATTTGAAATTGAGGATTCATTTTTTATAAATACCCATTAGACGTAGATAGATAAGATGAGATGCAGAATTCAAGTGTCAAATAGTCAGCAGCATGTCGAAATAAAGCCAATGTATCTTAAGAATCTCAGTGTTCATGAACATGTATTTGTGACTACGACAAGCACAATAGGGGATTCCTTGTATACTGATTAATGGCATTGGTACTGGTTCCAAAACGTTCATCTGCTGCTGGGCTCTCTTAGAATGAGAAGGATTAGGCCATACTCCGCCGCGATGGTGAAGTATGTAGTTATTGGCAGACTTCATGTAACCTTAAAATCTTTTATACCTGAAGAATTAGACGATTTACGTCAATCACTTCATCTTAATCTTGTAAGTGTCACTGAGCATGTGACAGTAATCAAAATTTAAAATGGTGGTCACCAGCCGCTATTGTTGGCTCAATTTAGTGAGATATCACTGAATAAATACCATTTTTAAAATCTTTTTAAGTTTCCTTCATCATTTTTCATCCAAAACAAATAGTTTTGGAAATGCTACTTCAGCTATTTAGTGCAGTCGGATTTTTAATTTTTTTAATTATATTGCTTGTTTATAAGAACCCTCAGGCGCTTATCGTTAACTTAAAAAATCAGAGGTATGTGCCTGGGATCGTAATCTCTTCTCATTCAACTATTATAACAAATTTATCAGCCATGAAGGCGTTTTCCGATGATTCAATTAAATACCCAATTTATATTCTTTCAATAAAGCTTATTGAAAATTGAATACGCTGAACGCTTATTATGCGCATAAATATTAATACTTAATTAAGGAACTGATGATCATTTTACAGTCAATAAGCTATTACTAACTATTACAAGATTGTATATTAATCGTTTTGTAAGAACAGGTAGGTAAATGTTAAAGGATAGACTTCGGACTCGTTAGACCATAATAAAGAATTTGGTAAGTGGTCACTACAATCTAATTGTTATAGGCATCGAAATCGAAGGTATTTGATGCTTCCTTCTAGTAAAAGTTTCATCTCATAGTATGTGTCCATATAATATGTTTTTTTCTGATCCTTCAAATAAGCCTTAACGATGTAACACATTTTTTACTGAATTGTAGCAAGAGCAAGTAGTGCATTTAATCATAAGAGGTCTTCAGGTCGTCAGGTCATAAAGTGCGTTGGTTGAGACATTAGAACTAATTCTAATGTTGAACATTAGAACTAATTCCAAATTCTAATGTTACGTATAACTGTCTCTGTCTTACCGAACCTTTCAAACTAGAACATACTACAACGCAGCATTACAATTCTGTTATGAGGTACACATGGGCGTGTTAATTTTGCTATACCAATTATCTTAATTTATACTTAACGAGCAGAACCCGCCAGCTTTGCCCGTTACTTCACATTATCGAAATTTTCACGCGGTTCCCTATTTTTTCTCGTATTAAATATAGCCTATGTTCAGGACAGATAATGTAGGATTCTAATGGTGAAAGAATTTTTCAACTCCGTCCATTAGTTTCGGAGCCTATTCAATTCAAACAAACATACAAAAAATCAAATCTTACCTCTTCATAATATTAGTATAGATTCCATGAATTTTTGAAATTGAAAGTTAAATTTACGCACATAAAACAGTTGACGCATCTACTTGAGATTAACCAAACATTTCATTAGACATTGTTTATTCTGGGTCACGAATCCTTTATTAATTATTCTTATTGGTGGGTGGTGTCCTCTAAGTTAATGTACTCGATAGTTAGGGCTGACATCGACAATAAACGATAATTAGATAAATGAGTTGGTAATTTTGGTAATTCAGTAAAGGAATGGATTCTGGTTGAAACTGGTATATGAAATTTGATCTCCCATTCTGATGGTCCGGTTAAAAGTATATTTTCCGACATCTGTTCATTTTATAAAACGGTATCTAGGTTTTCAATTCGCCACTTTTGTAGGTATATAATCGGCGATTACATAGTGCTCTTTCAATATTGGATAAAGTTAACGTCCAATGATAGGTAAGTAGGTACATATGTATAGTAGTAAAAATGATATGTTGTGATCAAAGTATTTTCTACGTGTCAGTATTTTGAGATATACTCTCGTATGTTTCAAGCGTGGCCTTCAAAATTATGTGAGTGCCTAACGACAATTTTATTGTATTTTAATTTTTGTCTTTATTTTGTAATAAGTAATATTAAAGTCGTTATATTTTATGTCAAAAGTTTACAAATTACAATTAATTATTTTCTGAAGACTCGATCTAAAAGCATGATACGGCAACGTTAAGTAATCACCGGATAATTGGAACATAGCTACGAATTTGGGGAATGTATTCAGCCCTGTGTTCACTGCACCTTGTTTTCATTATTAATGAGAGAGACGTGGAGATATCATGTATATTTCAAAAGACAGCCCACGTGATGACGAGAAGACGGTTGGATTGCGATCGTTGTACTCACCGTAACGATGTTATGTTGCATAATTTGCTGAGTTTTGCTTTTAGGCTTTCTGCAGAAAAGGTTTTTGAGTGTGGTGAAACCGTTGTTTGATTGTGGCAGCATCAATATTGCACATTTTTCTGCCTTTAAATTTGCAGTGTCAAGCGTTGCTGTGTTTTAATTTTTGGGATATGGCAAAGCCGTCTAACTTAGTCCTAATGTCGCATCAATCGATTTGGGGCGAAACTTGAATCCTATATGGGATTGATTCCAAATATTTTTGGACGTTAGTGATCATTTATTATGAAGTTAGCTTCATATTCGTCTGCGGCTGACATAAAAAGAATTTCATAGCACGCTTGCCGATACCAATAACAATTTCAGCAGGGATGATGATGGTCAAATTGTCAGTGGCTTCGGTAATGTAAGCAAATAAGTAAGAAAGCTACACTTGTGTCAATCAGAAAATTCTAACCCTTAACTAAGGTTTTCATTAATTAGATCTTATTTCCATCACAATTCCAGTTACACGAAAAGGGTTATACACATCATACATTATTTACGACGACAGCCCGCAATATTTATCATCAATTGCTTAAGCCGACCGTTACCACGAGCAGCTGTTAGCATAACAAATTACAGGGCAAGATAATTGCTGCATGAAAGATGTACGACTAACTTCAATACATGACATTAACATTTGGTTGAGGTGACAATGAGAGAGGTTTTCGGCGATGTGAAGCTTTGTCTTTTTGTTTTTGAAGGTGTGAAGTTTTGAGACGTTGTGAATGAAGTTTGTTAAAGTGCGTTGAAGATTATGTTTTACTTGTAAAGATATTTGTTAATTCTATTTGCTACGTTATATCATAGCGATCATCATCATGGCATAAAGTTTCATCGAGAATGAATCAAGAAAAAAGTTGTTGTGGAATTAAATGAGTACAACTTAACTTAAATAATTCATTGTAATATCAGGTACCATCTGTGTCAAACATTTGTGTTAAAATGATCGATATTTTACTGAAATTAACGGACAGTACGGCAAACATATTAAACTACTCGCAGAGAGCTTAACGCGTAAGAGTAAACATAAACAGAGTTGCCAGCGAAAGCTCGTACAAATAGCGCTCAACAGTATGTTAGTTCACATAAGCCTGCATACAAACAATGGTTGCCCTCGAGAGTTCAAGATCACGACCGCTTAGCGGCGGTCGCTCGCGTCGCAAAAGCCGTAGGAATATTCAATCGGTAGCCACGAGCCGTCGTAGTGCTGGTGCTAGTGTCAAGGAGCTGTCCTGAGCCGACTTACGACGATAGATCAAATTAAAGGAGAAATTGTACGCCGTGTTTTCATTGTAGGTAGCATGTCATTAGAATTATTGCGTAGGCTTTGTCTCTTTGTATTGTCTACTGTTTATGATGAGAGTAAGGCCTGTCCCAGGTTGAAGGTCAAGGGAAATGCTATTTAAAAGCGTAATAATTTAGTGGATGTTTTGCTGCAAGAAATTTGCGAAAGTCGTTTTATTTTTATCTGATAGACCCAGCGAACGAGTATGAGGCCATCTGAAGCTAAGTAGCCACTTACGGTTAATGGCTAAGGTCACAAAGTTTTAGATTGTTACCTAGAATTATACTGATAACAACTGGTATGAAACATTTAAACTTCAATTTTATTGTGATATACAACAGTTTTTCGGTTATAATTTATTTAACTACGCCTATTTGAGTACCAGGTAGGATTAATGTGACGTATCGTTTGCGATTTAGCTTCAACAAATTACCACTATTAGTCCTTATTACTAGATAATCCTTATTATTAATGGAAATTACATGCCAAGTACATTATGCCAATAACACTTGTTTATTTCTGCTATTTCTCACGAGTCACGATGACTTCTATGACTGTATACACCATGTTGGTCTGACGGGTAAATGATTTCTAGTGTGATTTCCGACCTTCGCGATATATAAAGTATTGAAATTAGTTCGATATGTATTAAGAGTGTTCGTTTTTTGTGTATATTTATATGAAGATAACACAATAAATTCTGGTATGAAGATAATAATATAACGTAGAAAACTTTATTTAATTTTCATTGACTTCCATGATTAAAATGCATTCAGTACCTACTTTAACTATTTCAGTATTGACAGCAGAAATAACGATTGTTCAGCCAAAGCCTATTGTCAGGTACCCAAGACCTATTTGGACAAAATTGACAGCATCTCATGTGATTGTTGGAAATGGAAAAGTCAACGACAATTCTGTCAGCGGGTTGGGTTATTGAAATCATAGTCATTTAAATAATTGACCAATCCATTAGACTGTTGGAGATTGTTTTACCTTCCCGGTAGAACTTTACCTTTCAATTATTTAACTCACAATAGTTAACGCGAACAAACTCGCAGACGAAATACCCTATTATAGAAGACACATTATAAATACATTTCCTTCAATTAGCGAAAGCCTACACACGACATTACTTAACCACGAAGCCATTAGATATTAACAAATGTGGGCTAATGAGCAAAGTTCGGGATCGGAAACTTCCTGATTGATCTTAAGTTATTTAACTTGATAGTTAACGCTGAGTGAGGGACGGAATGGACTCCTAATGGGTAATCATTTTTATGCTGATAAGCTATCATCAATTTAAACATTACATTCGACATTGGGCGAAAATTCTTTTTTTTATGTATGTTTTAAAAAAATAATAAAGAAATAAAGTGTTTTTTTCTTTTATTATAATATAGGAGTAGCAGATGAACATGCAGTCCATCTGATGGTATGTGACTACTGCCGCCCATAGACATCTGTAATTAACGCCAGGTAAGATTAGATTCCTACCCGAGGTCGACCACAGATGCGCCGCTACGTTTGAAGACTAAGCTGGAATGCCTCGAAAAGGTACGTCTCCCTTACCAAACCATTCACCATGCAGCAGCGCTTGACACTGCTCTTATTAGGCAGAAATGTGTGTTATGTGATCATCATCGTAATCAAATTTAGATAAGATTAGGGTCCAATCTGAGTTCGGCCACAGATGTGTAGCTATCCATTAGAAACTTAAGTTGATACGCCTCGGGTAAATATGTTTTCCTTACCATTCCCTTCTAATTGAAACACAGCACCACTTAATACTGTTGACATTAAGCAGAAATAGATACGGCGGTGGTGCCTCTGTAGTCGGACTACAGGGTTCTACCACCTTCATTATACTTTAACATTTCACATTACTCCAGACATGCTTAATTAGTCTCGATTCAAAATAGTTTCCCCATCTAAATATTCTAATACTAAATTTTGCTCCCTTGTGATATAACTAATAGTAGGGTAATCGCCCAAGTTATTCTCATTATGCATGTCAAACAGTTTTTAACATTTACAGGCGATTAAACGCAAGGCCGTCGCGTGACAGTCGCAATCAAAGTAATTATGTACTTGCGACTGTGTTGACCGACTGATAGATAACTAAGGTCGCGGTGAAATGAATAGAACACAATCAATGTTTTTGTTACTAACATTTGTTTTGAGGGTCGGTTGAGGTGATACTGCCAATAAACGAACAATTTTTTTCTTTCGATAATTATGTCGAATTGAATTGGAGTTGACTTCGTTCACTTGTGTAGACGTAATCGATCTACGTTAAGCAACGTCAGCCATGATCAAGAGTTGGATGGGTGCCCACTAGTGGCAGAATTTAAAATGCGTGATTATTGTTATTGAATTAAATAATAAGCACCTACATCCCAGCATAGATCCTAGATAAAAATTATATTGTTTTAATATATTGTTCACATATATTGTTCTAATAATATAATCCGATTACAACTATTTCATGGAATAGCTATTACGAATTTAATCAAATTGCATCTACCTTCATGAGTATAATATTACCGTAATGTAAAATACATTTCATTTTCATTTAAAACAGAATTGCAAATTTAATGCTAGCCATCATATAATAGGTAATTTCAATAGATTTTCGGTATCGGTAATAGATAATAAAGAATAATGAATGAGTGCCTAAATTAGGTATAAATGAAAAACCTGACCAAAATTATGGTAATAAAATGTACATTTTTGATTCATCATCAAAATAGATGTGGATCGATACATCGATACTGATGCTGGCAGGATTTAACTGCATCTAAATAAATCAATTGTTCACACGAAATCTCAGTCGCAGACAAGTAGTTTCTGGTAAACAACAGATTTTTTGTAGAAGCTGATAAATATTACCTGCTTCAGACTACTTCTGATGGGAACTTATCATCATCAACAACCCATTATTGTCCCATTGCTGGGCACAGGTCTCCTCACAGTAGACGGATTAGGCCATAGTCCACCGCGCTGGCCAAGTGCGTATTGGTAGACTTCACATGCCATTGAGATTTTTTCTAAATGTCTCAAGTATGCAGGTTTCCTTACGATGTTTTTCTTCGCCGTTAAAGCAAGTGACAATCAATTTCTAATAGGCAAATAACTAAGAAAAGTCAACAGGTGTGTGCCTTTTAACCTCGGATCCCTCGAATGAGAGACTGAGTTTCTTAACCACTAGGCTATCACTGATGAGAACTTATAAAATCCCGAAACATGTATATTCTCAGATGAGATTGAAAGAAACGATAAAGCCATCCTAGATGGCGCACTGCATCTGGATAGAGACATCGATACCGATGCAGACAGGATTTATCTGCATCTAAACAAATCAGTTGTTTACCGGAAACTATTCGTCTACGCTCGTGCCATTACACCGAGCCACTGCTTCCAGGCTGCATCTAATGGAAAACTAAATTGGCAAGCAAAGCAATACGCTTACTGATTTAGTTTTCACCGCTATCTATCTCCCAAACTAATGCTTGAGTCGTCTGTGCATCTTAGTTGGTTTTATTAGATGTGCACAATAAACAACACTAAAACTTAGAGTAAATCCTTAAAATATGGCATGTATAATAACCACAGTGATGCGAGCGCATCATCGTTTGAACTAGCAAAAATGTATTTTCTGAAAAATGAAGGTTTTCCTTTAGTTTGTCACTTGTTATTACTTTCCAGAACTTTATCCTTATAAGCGACACTATCCGATGGTGCAATGTCACAGTCTGTGTATTTTTCTTCAAAATGAACTCGATCGATTCCCGACTAGCGAAAAAGATTTTTTGAAAATCTAATAATGCAGTTTTAATTTTTACAACCATTGATCTCGTAACTCGTCTTAGCATTTTTCGCTAATCCTTATAGTTTCGGATATCGCCCTGAAGGCCCATATGAAAAATTCACCCTGTATGGGTATATTTATAGTGTCCCTACAACAGCTGATTGCTTACGTTAAACTTACGAGCATTACGCATATCAAAGTGTTATCAAGCTTTTCATTCTATGGGATATATACACACATAGTAATGTACTATGTATATAGCAATCACGAAACATTGCAACGTCATACCTACACACGTTATAAGTACAACAGACTATCAGCCTTACATAGAACACGCGTCTCAGAACTAACAACCCCTCCGGAAAACGTCATCGTAGAACCTCATATAACTATGTGCGATTAGGGGTAAAATTTCCATGGCATTATCTTTCATGCAACCCCCAATAAATTGTACGTCGCGACTAGAATTAGCATTCGCACCACGCCCGAGGCTAACGTGCATTTCTAGTGCAGAACTGTGTTTTTGACTTAGAATCACATTATATTTCGTTTGGACGTCTTATTTTTGTATTACCTTACTAGGCTTTTGTCTTAATCAAGATTAGAGGGATGGATTCTTCTCTACTAAGATGTGTCTTAAACATAAACTCATTTAACTATATTGGAATATACATACATATGAGGATGAATCGTCTGATAGCCGGGCCTTCGGTCATTCCGAGATGGTATCAGAGTGTAGAATGAAAGATTTTGTATAAAAAATTTGACAATATCTTTAATGCTCTGTTTAGGTACGTTATTAAGAATCAATTTAGCCAATGTTTTCAATTAAAAGATTAATTTTTACTACAAATTGAAAAAAAAAACGATTTTTGATAAGCTCAATTTGGACAGATTGGGTACTAGTAACGGGCCTTCTTTCTGTCTTAAACAATCTTAAGAAGTTATATTATATTTAGAATTTAAAATAACTATAAAAACCCTACAAATGCCTTATTTGCAGCATTGCCACCTGTCTACAATTTATGACAAAGAAAAAAGCACAATCACCATTTCATAACTCATTCTATTAACAATTCTACAATCAAGCAGAATCAGCCATTAGATCGTCTGCCGTCTGTCCCGCCAATTTACATTCGCCGACGATGCGTTGCGATAAATCTCACCACGATAGTGCCCACGTCTTGCCGTCAGCAATGGAATTCGCATACCATTGTACGATTGCGGCAAAGGAATTTCTATTCTATGTGTAGCGTATTTTGCTTTTAAAATGTACTCAAAATCTCTTTGGATTATTTTGAAATTCTTCCCTATTTATTACATAAAGAAGTATGAAGGAATAAATATGTATGCATTGTCCTAAATAAATTAATTTTGAGTTAATATTTTTATTTCGTATTGTAAAATATATGATTTGTAGCTATAGTAAGTACTGTATAAAGAATATTTTACCTCTTTGTGTATCTATTATACTAAATTCCTTCTTGTTTTGTTTCGAAGGAAGTTCAGTTGAAACCAACCAACCAGTTTTAACCAAAAGGTTACCAATAAATTCCTACAGTTTTCTAACGTGATTATGATTGACTTTCAACTACTCGACGAAAACTAGTATTTATAAAAGAATAGTCTTGGACACGATACGACAATGTATGATTTTGGAAATAATTTTCGGTTTGATTTCCTGAATAGAAACCTGTATAAAAATTATGGGATACAACAGCATACTTTGAACGCTGTTTGGTAGATCGCTAGATTTTTAATACGTGTGTTGGCATAATTATTTTGTTTTGATGTTATAACAAACTTACAATTCCAAATATCTTAGATAAATAAACAAATTTGTTGTGTATAAATAGGTAACAGACTTAGCGTTTCGGTAAAGGTGACCTAGTCTACAAGATTAGTTTGTATGCTCGTGAGACGGATCGATATTAGGGCGCTTTAGATTAGAAGGTATTCTATACTTTAATAATATGTGACAACCTTACAAGACACCTACAACTTATTGTCTTTAAAAATATCTTTAAAAGTTCATATTAATATCGTCGTCAACTCAATATTTTCTCACTATTGGAGCCTGGTCTCGTCTCGGAATGACAGGTGTTTAGGCCAAATCTCCGCGCTGGGCAATTGAGGATTGGTAGACTTTTGACATATCTAAGATTTTTTATAAAGAATCCTCGGGCATATGCTTTCCTTCGCCGTTAAAACAAATGACAATAAACATCTTATACGCACAAGACTACGAACTACGCACATGATTACGCACCTGGGATTCGAACCTCGGACCCCCTGATAGAGCAACCGAGGTTCCCACTACGCTATTGCTGCGTTTTCATAGTTTAAAGTTTGATGGCGTTACTTGTATTACCTTACACAACAAGTAGATACATAGACGTTTGCAACATTTTAACTTGCTTATCATGCCGAATTACTTGTGGTCCATACCATGATATACACACGGAATCTATGGGCATGGTTCCATAAGAGTAACTTAAAGCCAACCCAACTTAGTAAAAAGGTAACGGTTTTAACAATTACGTATCAATTGTTCGTAGTTTTAAATGCAAAACAACTGATAAATTGAAAATTCATTGGGCAACTGCATTTTACAAATTGTTATTGATACACATGTAACTCGTACAGACATGCTCTTTCTGTTGTGGGTTCAAATGTTATTGTATTATTAGTTTCGTATTTGCGATTGAAATTTAAAGATATTTTGCGACACGAGAATGTTCGAGCCCCTATCACTATAATTAGGGTACTGTTCTATCAGATATCTGCGAGGGTTTTGAGGTGTGGGAGATCTATGCTATGAAAGTAAGCTCAGTTTAGCGAGAACGATATATGTACTATTAACATGCTATAGCTACAAGGGTCGCAGTACTTAGTTTGTATTCATAGCTCCCATACGGAGCTATTATCCCTCCATAAGTTAGCTAAGCAGTGGAAATCAAACAATCTTATTTGTTGATTTGGCGCGTATAACTTAGGTAAAACGATTAAACGTTTTTTTCAGAAAAAAAATCGTTTTAATTGCACGACAGGAAAATGTATTGTATCGGACTTAAATTGTACCAAACAAGTACATCGGTACAGATAATATCTACTTACTAAAGTCTCTTGAGGGAAACAATAACTTTCATACCACATTGGATATACAATGGGACAAGAGCGTACCCGAAAAGATTTGGTATACCACGAATGTAATACAAAAAGTAATAGACGTATAAAAATATGTAACGGCTTCCAAGTAGCATAGCCCTTTAAGTTATCTCGACGGCAGATCGATGTTTATGTGGGGAATATCGTTTTATTGGCGAATAAAGAGAGCTTGATGGACCTGACTTGTGACTAAGGGTGCTAAGATTGATGTATGATAGTTTCGTGTTGTTGTATTTGTCAGCGTAGTCGTCAACCTATTAATGTCGCACGTCAGCTAGTTTCTTCGCAGTGAAATATATACAGGGTGAATTTTTCAAATGGGCCTTTAGGGCCCAATCCAAAACTATGTATAAGGATTAGCGACAAATAAAAGGTGTTACAAGGCTGATTTTGATAAAAATAAAAACTGCATCATTAGTTTGTTCAAAAATCATTCCCTAACCGGAAATGAAACGAGTAAATTTTGAAAAAAAATAACAAATACGTAACCTGTACGTGCCCTCTGATAATGTCGATTAAAAGGATCTAATTCTGGGAAGCAATGATACTCATAAGTGAGAAACTAAAGGAAAAGCCAATTTTTTTAGAAAATTCATATCATAGTAGATATATAATATGTATGTACATAGGTATATACAATTATTGGGGTAAGTAATTATTTACGGTTTCAATATAAATATTTCGGAAATCTTTATCTGTCCAATATGTTATGTTGTATATTTTTTATAATGAGCAACATATAAAAAATCAGAACAGAATAAATAGAAGCGAAACCGCTGAAAATAACATAGTAAGATCTTATTTCGGGGACGTTTCTCGCTGTCCGCGTAATGTCTTCGTCCGAAAGCTCATTCAAGTGCTTATTTGAAGTGGTATTTGTCCTTTAAGTCGTTCTAATGCGGATTTGTGTCTATTGCAGTACCGTAATACCGCCTATGTATAGGTTTCCTAATAATCTCGCTATTCATTTGCTACGTTTCGTGTTTTGTAGATTAATTTATAGAAGCGGTCTTCGAGAATTTTGTAACCAACCTTGTTTTATATGAAGTATGTACATTTATAAGAGTTTTGTTGCTAGATGATGATTGCTTATTATTTTATGGTGTTTGTATTGCGT
>DWIJ01000304.1:0-12160 GCA_018248315.1 Chioides albofasciatus
GCTTTTAATTCAATGTATAATGCATTTGGTTCTGACATGCCTACAAAGAAGGTACGAATTCACTTTTACAGAAGTTTAATATCTTTCAGCCGATAAATTAAAAAGATTACAGTTCAATCACGAAAATTATACGATGAAATTTAAAATCATTGTCTTAATCTGTAATGGTCCAAATTAATTAAATACGTAATATTTTTACTTGAATATTTTACAAGTGTGTAATAAAATTTGGTATATTAAATACGCAGTTTTACATTCTAGACACTCTCTCGTAGATTTATTTAACAAGTTCTATGACAGAGCGAAATAAAAAAGGTTTATATTTTCCGAGTGAAAATAGGTAAATGCAGCTTTCCCCCAGCCGCAGAGAGAATAGGTTCATCCAGCTTCCAATTGTAATTCGTTTCACGTTTTGAGTTTTATTGGAATTAAGCTATACTGAACCCTTTATGTGTTGACGTTTTGCCAGCTTTGTCGAGGATTACTGTTCGAAGGGGGTATTGGGCGTTTGAAAATGTGAATGCTATGGTATTTTGTTTAGTTATTTTATAATGACAATTAATATTTGTAAGGATTTTACCAAGATCCTTAATGCATTGTTTACCTTTGTGTTGAAGTAACATTTTGTCTTTGGGTTTCTTGAAACAAATAAACTCATTGTAACGAATTATGTTATTCACTATTGTGTCACTCGCGTCAATTCGAGATAGTATAAATCGCGTTGCCTAGCTGTCAATATATCGATCGGATATGCAAATGGTTCCAGGTTCATATCTGTCTAGGTAAACATACTGATCAATTAAGTTGAATAATCTGAGAATGGGAAAGAGTCTTCGTGTGTACAATTGAAAATGGTGTGTATATCTTTCTTTCAATTTGAATGTTAAAATCTCTTTAAAGTTTAAAGTTTAACTTTATAATTGCAGTACCACATTTATGTCGATATCGCAATTTTTATTGACGTACATGTATTTCGCGTACATTTCGTGTATCATTCCGTTCCGCAGTATCTAATGCACAATGCTGTTTCCGATAGTTCGTAACGAGCAACGAGCGAAGCGGCTGAATTGAATTTTGTTCGCAACTACAGAACGCATTTCACTTATATTTTACCGGTTTCATGTAGGCTGTATTTAGGGATAGCAGATCCATTAGCTTTTAATAACCCACTAACGAGCTTTACCTAGTGCATGTTATTGGTCTGTTTATTTGGAAAATTTGATGGAATATTTGGTACTACCTCGTCAACATTACTCTGCGTCTTTTGGTAGCCGATGTGATGATATTGATTTTCTAATTACATGTTTCGTTTCTCGCAATTACATATTAGTATCTAGTTTCCCGCAATTTCATGTCAGTGTCCACTTTCGTGCACGTATTTGAATAGAGCCATTGCTGAACTGACAGTATGGTAACGGCAAACGTTTGCAAGCAATACGTGGTTCGTTCTTTAAAGAAGCGTTTTACTGTGATTTTACTCTTTGCTACGGCAAAAACAATTTTAAACGCAGATGAAACCACGAGTTTAGTTAGTGTAATGCAATTAATAATTTTGGGAATTAATTTGGGACAATGTTTCAAGATATAAATGTACAAGATATAAACTAACTCTACTTCTGGAATGTACTTCTCAATAATACGAATACAGTCTATATTAAAATAAACGGCTTTGTGTTGGACTATTTCGGCCAGCTGCCCTAATACATATATTTCAAATCCTAATATTACTAGTACTAATATTGTTACACGAAGAATTTATAGCAACAATATATTTAGAAACATCTTTACATTTTAGCACAAGGTTAGTTAAACAATATATAATTTACCAACAATAATCAATGAACTTCGAAGATTTTTACAAACTGGCAGTAAAATAAAGAAAATATTCACTGGAATTGGTTCCGCAGATAAAACAAAAGATAAATGCAATAGGCAATACGTTGTTGTCGTAAAATTCGTCGTACTCGTAAACTATTGGGGGTTTTATGATTCATCTCTGTTTGCGAATACCCTCGAAGTAGCGAAATGTACAGTTGTGAACAAAAAGTATTATGCTGAAGGAATAAGTAAAATTATCGCCGTTTCTTAGAATCCTTGTAGAATTTTTGTAGTTTTTATATGCGTTGTAACGGGTGATATTGATAGAAATGTAGGCTTTAATTACACATTACATATACATGTAACAAACGTATAAGTTCGTAGAGATCTCCAAAAAAACCTACTAACTCTGTATACAAAGCTATTTAATTGAAGCCAAAAACAAAAACGTTGCGTCAAACTCAGAACCGTCATTAATAAATAATCAATTAATGCAATGTTTTATCAAAGTTTTATTATCAAAAATGGATATTTTTTATTTCTAAGTTAAAAGGCCTGTATACCATTCCATCGAAATGCAGGTTAGCTACATCAATCAATATTTACAATAATACTTCTTTATATATCACACTTCCATTATAAAGCACATTGCAAAAATCAGATGACATTTCATAACTCAAAACAAGAATAAAATCGTATTGATAACTCACGTAAATGAATTATTAATAACCAGCAATTGTGCGTGTGTAAATCAGTGTGATGTGACAGTAATCCAAGTAAAAGTTAAATAATTACAGTACAAAATAAAAACATTATCGTTATTGAAAAACTTGCTTATTTATAAACTCCACTCTACGCAAATAGTACCTAAAGAAAATACCTATTTTGTCCGACAGTACTTTAGTATAGTGCCAAATTTGGGCAGTGCTCGTGTCTAAGTAAATTTGGCCATCACACAATCTCCGTTTACGAGGGGTCAGACCCTCAAGGTATCGAGATTTGAGGGCACTAACAATGAATCATGACCGTTCGTGAACACATCTTATTTAATTTGCTTTCATCCACTACTTTTCGAAAATGGATACATTTATTAGAATCTATGGACTATATTTGTAGTTATAAATATGTTAGTAAGTGTAAGTCCCTACTGTTAATTGCTTAAATTGTACAATTACTCATATTTTCCTACTTTTTACACTCTACATTTCTCAATTATTGATAGAGCAATGATAGCCAAGTGTTTTCAATGGAGCTGTCGCAGGTTCGAATTCCTGACACGTATCTCGATTTTATATATTATTTGCGAATTAGAACTTAATAAAATTTTATTAACAGTTGCTTTAGCGGCAAAGAAAAACTTTATTAAGGAATCTATACGGCCTGAGAGTTCTTTAAAAAATGTTTAAAGATACCAATCCGCACATAGCCAGCGCGATGGACTAATGCCTAAAACCCCTCACAGTTCGATAGGAGATTCAGGCCCAGAATTAGGACTTTAATGTATTGACAAAATTATATTTTCAGGACTATGAAATACGGATCGAAAATCGTTGGGAGGCGAAACGTTATTTAATATTAATAAAGGGCATTATTTGTCTTTAGGCGCAGAAGACACCTGTGACCTGTGACCGACCATAACAGGTCATTTAGGTCAGTCCTACTCTTGGTTGATTAAAGATGAACTGACGACTTACTACCAAATTGACTACATACTATTTTACTTGAATTTATTAATAAATGACATAGGTATACGATGTGAATGATTTACAATAAAATAATAAATACAAAAAATCTACAATACAATTAACATACCTAAAGATTCCCGTAAGTACCCGTTATGAAACAGTTTCATTAACTGTATCCTTGATAAAACCGTTACGATCAGTTATTTATGAGTTATAATAACTATGTTAAGCCAACCTATTACTGCAATTAATGATTGCTTCGGAAACCGGGCATCTGAATTTCATGATTTATCTGGCCTTTGGAGTTTAAACATACATTTTTAATTTACTGTATTGCGCTTATATTGGCTCCATTTATAACAATTGGTTATTTCAGTTCGATGAACATCAATTTATACACATAAAATCGTAGTGTCTGTAATTTTACAATATTTGCTATTTTTATAAGAGTGGTCTCGATTCGACAGCAGGTACACCACTGTCGCCCTTATTCTGCTTTAAAATTGTCAATCCATTACTGTCACACTACTGGGCATGGGTCCACATATACTACGAGAAGGATTAGGCCATAGACCACTGCACTGGCTAAATGCGTTAGTAAATTTCACATATTTTTGAAAGCAAGTGAAAATTAATTTCTAATACTCACATAACTAAAAAAATGAAAGGTGCTTGCCTGAAATTCGAACCTTGGACCCCTTGATGGAGAGGCTGAGTTTCAACCAGTAGGTTATCTAAGGTTCGGAGGTAATATCCATGGGCGGCAGTAACCACTTACAATCAGATGGACTGCATGCTAGTCTGCTACTCCTATGTTATAAAAATGTACCAATTATTTTTATTTTTGCACAAATTCATGCTAACCAGAATCCAGTGAAAATAGTATTAGTGGCTATGAGATCCGTCATATATTAAAATCACTTGCCTTCTTTCAGTTTCCATAACATTTCAACAATGACACTAATTAATATAAATTGGTTTCCATAAGACATATTTTTCGGAAATTTTGTATATTTTTAAACTCAAAACAGTAAACCCGCTTATCAAATATTAAGCAGGGTACGTTTAAAAAGATAAGACCGCCCTCAGCTGGTTAATTAAGACGCCAAATTAGGTGTTGTTAAAACAGTAACGAAAAAACTTCGCAACTGATGCTGGCAGCGGAAGCTATCAAACTTAAGTTAAAAGTGAATGGCGTTTTTAAATTTTCAAGATAATTTATACAGAAAAGGATTTAATTGTACAAAGAAAGTGACGGCAAAACGAAAATACAAAATTAATTGCTGCAACTCTTTGCGCATACCCCTATTTAATCTGTTTATTAGGTCAGAAAAATATTCTACAATATAACTTCGAATAGCAGTAGATTTATACCAGAAGGTAGAGGTCAATGATTAACGTGGGCCAGTGGCGGCTTCAAATTACATGTAAGAAGTAAAGTGCGCATAAAATTATGTCTCCAAACTAATTTCAGATGGCGTTGGCCGTCGCTTAACTTCGTAAATCGGTTATTATCTACACACGCCCCGATGCTATGTGTGCGCTTTAACAAATAAATACAGATAAAATAATTAAATATAAGAAGTATAGTTAATAATGCTTAATAAATGTTTGGCTTTTGTTGTTTCTGTGATTCTTTACTAAAACTAATAACTATTACGAAAGAAACAAATGGACGGTGAACCTACCGTTGAAGCGTATCTCCTAACGGCCTTATCGGGCGCCGTAAATTAATCCAACATGTTTTAAAACTATGCATAATCCTCGAAACTTTCCTTGCACCTCACCGATTACTAGTTTAAAACTTGTTATACTAAAGTTTCCTCCACACTCTTACAACTTGTGCCGATGCTGCAGGAAATTTACACTCCACTGAGAGGATCTTTTAATTTCGGTGCAAGGAACAGTCGCCTTAATTTCCTTTACAATAAACACGGTTTTAGCGTAACAGGTGATTTTCGAATACGATTCTGATTTATAGTTTAACTATCTTCGTTTGTTAGCCAATTTTCGGGGAATATGTAGAGATCCGAACCAAAATGGGTGGAAATATTTTGTGAACAATATTGTAGGTATAATTTACATCACAAGACCTAAAACCCTTGTCATTCTGTGTGGAGGACATGTTTTTGTTACTTAATTTTGTGTGAGTGTTTTTTTATTTACTAACAACACCATTAAATAGTTTAAGGTTATTTTTATAACTTTTATAAAGATAGGAAATCACCTTTTCTCTGAAGATCTAATAATACTTTTTCTTTTCAAAAGAAAAAGGAGACAGGGATAATATCTGGTATATTTTTATAGTGAAACTTTTTTTTAGTGTTGGTAGTTTCTTGACGTCTAAAGATAATTCTGGATCAATAAATTTTGCGCAAATATTTTTGATTTTGAAAGTGTTTAGTTAAGGTATAATTATTTAATATTGAGAATTAAAAATAAAGTATCATCAAAAATTGCATAAAGACCTCATATTTAAAAAGTTATATAATATTTCACAATGTATTAAGAAAATTGTTGTTGACTACCAATATAACTAATTTACAGCCTGCAACAAAAACATCCCCTAATTCTCATATTTACTTTCTTTTGTCTATGAGGCAATGTTTGTGATTGTTACGATTCTGTGCGCGGTTCGGTAGTAAATTTTTACAATTGGCCTCTGAAAATATAAAATCTCCCTCGGCACGTTATTCCCGATTGTGTCAACAATATTTCATTTCGCCCCTCCCGCTCCGAACCATCACAATACCCGCTGCGGTTTTATTAGATTGGACGCTCGTTCTTCCATTCCTTTCTATACTGGCTTCTGGAATATTTTCAATTGGTATAATGAATATATCCTCCGCAGAGCTGCTATTGATTTAGGGCAGTTTTTAAGGAAGCTAAGGAGCACGCAGTCCATTGGTGTTAAATGGTTGCTGTTATAAGTGGACTATGAAAGATCCCCAAACTTCGTCATAATAGAAGTTCTTCACAGGTTACTGTATTTGAAGGCTACGTTAGAACGATGTTGCGACTGGAGTGAAATGACGATTAGCATCTTAAATGCTATAAATTCACGCATAAAAAATATAGTATTAAATTTTAGTAGTAAATTTTTAGTAACGTCATTTTGTTTTTCGTAGTTCTTTTAGAAAATCGTTCAATTTCATAAAAGCGTTTCATTGATTCGGAGGGCACGTTAAGTATAGGTTCTTGTTGTTATCATGCGATAATAGTTGAAGGCCTGATACTAAAAATATCCGATATAGGGCAGGCACTAACCCATCCTTACCAATCTGAAATGAAACAGTGGGGTAGAGTACGCTCCAACTCTCCCTGTTATGGATTGACCCTTGTACAGAGCAATAAAAAGAGCAGCAACTTAGCTCTAAAATACTATTCAGATTTGTAATATTATAATGCATGTGTAACTTTTAACTTGAGGTACTGGTATGACTTATCCACTCCTATGCATTATGAATCCAATGAATGCCCACCTCAAAAGTAAAACTTAAAACCTAATCCTATATAATATGTGAGTTAATCAAAAAAATAAACCAACTACCAACTAACGAGCGAACCGACTGATTTGCTGAAATGCTAAAATCGTAACTAATTTTGCAGATCTGCCTAATTGGTGCATGCCATTTGTCCTATATACGTTGTGGAATCCGCAATTAACTCGACCTAAATTTTGCTAATATGCATTAATAATTACTTATGTTATACAATCTTTCCCTAATCAATTCAAACGATTCTCAAACTTTTTTATACCCTTTAGGGTCTGGTATTATTTTTAGTGGTCGTATTTTTTATATTGGGAAATTTCTTTACAAAAGTGTTTTGTACGGAGATTCAAGTATCTAGACTCCCAAGTTTAATCTGTCGGTTGTCATCCAGTAACCGTTACTTTAATTAAGTAAACGAACGTTTATTTATTTATAGTTTCCTAAGGAGACAAATTTTCAAAATCCTTTCTTAATTCTCTTGTAGGCTTTATCTCTTTCTGTGCTTGTTTAATTTTTAAATCCACCAGCTTACTCATTGCAATCAGTCAAAATTAAATTTTTAAATAAATTTACTTGAAGATGTCTGTTGCATTGAGATTTTTTTATGTCCCACTGCCGTTATTATAAAAATTTAAATGAAAATATCCTGTCAAGCTAGATTACCACTAGGCCTGTCTTATTATGCCCTGTGAAATTACATTAGCAAGTATGAATAAAGAGCGGAGCTTTAGCAGAGGTAAGATAACCAGTGTTTTTGTATAATTTGATATCTGAATATTTAACTGCAAAAATTTACCAAGTTTGACATTAATTTGCACGTATGGTTGTACAGTTGTACAGTAAGGCTTAGTATTAGATATATAGAATGGAAAACACAGATGTGTTTTTTATTGTTATTTTATCACTTCTTTTGATGTATAGAGATCCTCTTTTATATAAAAATATGCAGGTAACCGTTCAAAGTTACGTCCGTTCTAAGCAAGGCATAGGGTTTAATACAAATATAAGCTGGTATATCATGACCATTATTGAACTCTTTAAATTGAAATCACAGTGTCAACAAACACCTTATTAAAATTAAATCATCAACATCATCTATACTAATGTTACAAACAATGGCTCGATTTGAAAAATTCTTTTACTATTAGAATCCTACATTATCCGTGATGAACATAGGCTATATTTAGTATGAGAAAAAAATAGGGGTCCGCGCGAAAATTTCGATAAGACGCGGGTTCTGCTCGTATAATATATTTTTCACACCGAAGACACTACATATATGCATTAAAATTCCCAACGTTTAGCGTTTATATTACGAAAAAAAAAACAAATTATGTTAATTGACATCGAAATAAAAAATAAGCGTACGATAAAACGGGATCGCTTTACCGACCTATTAAAGTTACAGCACTTTTGTTCAAGTCCTATCATTATCAGAGGACTTTTAATGAAAATATCGCGTCAGGCTAGATTACGGCTAGGCCTGTCTTATTACAGCGCTGAAATTACATTAGCAAGTATGAATAAAGAGGCTTCGAGGGAGGAAAATTAACCGGTATTTATGTATATTGCGGCTCTATTGTTGAACTCTTCGGCAGATCGGTGGAATTCAGATGATTTATGTATAAGTTTAGTGGAACATTTTGCAAGTTAAGTAGGTATTGTTAGACATTTACGAAGTATGTTGTGGAATTTGAACTGTAAAATGTGACATCCATTTACATAATACAGCTAGCGCCAATCTATATCCAAGTAACAGATTAAAAAAAAAATTCTATCCAATCTATTTTCTAAATACTCCTTTTCGACTAAAAGTCGCGTTCAAATTCTCATTAGTTTTCAAGAAAATCTGTACAGACATTCGTTATTAATTTTATGTTTTGGTATCTTAGAACTAATTAGGAGCTTAGAGAATGGTAACCAAAATTATAGCGAAATATTTAGGTATAAACAGATAAAACGTCTCAAAAATTTAGCTTTACAATTTCGATACCAATATGAAAATTTCTCTGGAATAATTTGGATAAAGCCGTTACAGGCTTTCTAATTTAAAGATAGCAGTTGTATTAGAAGATGTTATTATAGATGTACACGATAGGCTTGCTTGTAAGATAGCCCGCAGCGCCCGCCGGCTTGTTAGCGCGAGTTGATTAAACGTGCCACATCGCCGTAATTACATACCTACTACACTACGTTCTCTTGTACATATGTTGGCCTAATTAGGTAGGTTACGGTGATTCGTATCTAGCTCGCTCATATGTTATCATTTTGTGAATTGCGCTAAATGTCGATGTTAAATTGCATAGAGTCCGTGCTATCATTCTAGATTGTGCCGTAACACAGGCCAAGTGGAAGAGACATACTGTGCGGAAAAAGCGTGGTCACAGCGCTCCTTATGTCGACAAACCGTTATCGATGCAACGCGGCGCAAAACATGTGAGGCCGCGTTTGTCGTACCTTCTGTGTTGATTCTAATAGCAGAAGTGGTAACGCGATTTAGTTTTTGTTGTGGAGTTCTACATTATTATGTTTCAAGTTTATTTATATTCCACGCTCGAACGTAAACAATTAGTGATGAAATAATGTAAGTACAGGACAACTTTAGTAATTATCATGATCTTTTTTATGGCGTTTTATAAGCATAGCTATAAAGCGTTTCGTTCAAGCAAATAACTATAATGTGTAAATAAATAATTAAACACGTTCTCAAATATTCTTTAAAGTATGTAACATGATGAGTATCAGAGACACACACAACAATATTTTACAAAGTTATCATTACTCAATATAGTACAGTATCTCAAGATTTTAAATGTACGTAGGTCCTTAAAAAAACGACTATTGCAAATTTTATTGTTATCGACTGCTAACGTCTGCTTGGTAAGCCCCATCAAGGCTGTAAGCTGAGGTAATCAATGTGCGGCTTACGTGACGTCACACGTACAACTGTTTGAACGTCGAGATACGACACGGATGCTATTGACAGCGATCGGGAATGTAACTTAATCCGATGTCACGTCAAACTGCCTTGTCAATTATGTGGTTAAAACAATAGCGTATTTTATTTCGTCGAACATCAATCAGAGTGAGGTGGAATATACTTTATGCTTCTCCTTGGTTAACAGTAGAAGCCTGTGTTTAGCGTTCGGACGTAAGAAGAGACGCTTTCAGTCACAGCCCTACATTAAAATTCTCTGCCGTGGGTGACATGGGTTCAAACAAAGACGAATACACAAACACACTTAGAACAAATATCCAAATTTATCTGTCAGATATCTATCTGACCCGGTATCGAACCTAGGACTCTATACGCGACCGTATGGTACGCGACACACAGTTTGGTAATCGCTCCGCCACGCGGGTCGTCTAAAGGTGCACGAACCACGAAGAAGATAAATTCTACAAAATTAAAAAAAACTGATTCTGAAAGTAAATAAATTTCTTTTTATCGTTGTTTATCGTTGCTTCAGAACAATCAATAAGGAACAGGAAATCTCTATAAATAAATGAAATTATAATTTTTGTTTGTAATTTCAAAATTTCTGTTGTTGCTAATTGCAAATTAAATTGTTTAGGAATCATTAAAATTTTCGTCTGTCGGCATGTCTATCCGTCTGTCTGTCTGTTTGTTTATTCCGGCTAATTTCCGAAGGGGATGACCAATTTTAACGAGACTTTCACTGGCAGTTACAAAATATTATAAGAAGTAACTAAGGGTACTTTTATTCAAGAAAAATAATTAGGGTCCCGCTTAAAAAAATAAAAAACCATGAAATCTCCAGAACAAAAACATATTTTGTTACTATAAATTAAACGGTATGGTGAAGTCACCTAGAAACACAAAAAAAAAACTGCCTCTTTAACATTAATAACTTTAATAGATTAAGATAAAATTATTTGAACGAAAACATAAAAATGTTACTGCAGCTTCTTCATCATTTGAAGCCTTATTGAGTAAGTCACCTTCGCTACAGAATTACAAGTGAATAGACCTACCAGAAAGTATGACGAGTTTTACAGATGCGATCAGGTTAATTATTATATTGAATAAAAATTTAAAAGCAGCTCAGGATTAAAAGATAATGTAAAAGGCTTTTAAAAAAAATACGATGTTATGTTCCCTTATTCTAAGGAAGTAATGTTTTTTTAAGGTATCGTACCTTACAATCGCGAGATCTTTACAATTAAATCCTCCCAAACATTATCATTTTGAAAGACAATCGTAAAAATTTACCGGCAATTCCAGGAGAAGATTTGCCGATGAGTGCTGATAAAGAGGAATTCAAAATGTTCGCCGAGAGACAAACAAAGCGGAAACAGCTCATCGCGTTCAGGTAACAACCTCGCAGATCAACCGCTACAACCCCCATCGCCCCGCCTTTCCACAATTACGCCGGCAAATAGAGACGTTCCCCCGCAATTTGGGGGAGGCGTATAAAAAATTATCGTCACCTCGTCTCGGAGCGCTCCCAAATAAAAAAGTAAGTCTCAAGTAATTTTTTTACAAGCCTTATACATAGCGGCAATAAAAACGCGCCGTAGTGAGGACAACCGTCTATATATCATCTGTCCCCCACCTCCCCCGAAAGGGGCGCTGCGGCTGACGCTGCGAATGAAAGTTTAAACGTCGAAAATAATGTGAATTACGTGGCCTGTGACGTGCTATAAATGTTTTTCCAAAGAGTTGTCCGATTGGAAGTTTCGACTCCGGAGATCGCTCAACTGAAGCCTGTTTTCGAGATAAAGTTTACCTTTTTGCTAATTGTTTTCTGTTTTGTTGTGCTTAAGAAGCAGTTGGTGGAATTAAACTCGATTCTGGGAACGTTGTGACTACAATACGAATTCACTGTTTTGTGTACCTTTGTTTCTTGTGTAACAATACTTTAGAGGACGATATATTCTAAATTCATACTCATCATATTATGGTAATGAACTCTTTATTAAAGTAACGAAGTCTTTATCTATTCATATTTTAACCCTTTTTTTCTAAAACCGCGTCTTGTACTCCATAATTTACTTTACATAGAAAAACATTGTGATTGATGAATGTTAACGAATACAAATATTCTGTTAATAATCTTATAAGAAGAAAATTTCAACTTAATGTTAGGGTTCTTAAGGAACAATTATTAACCGATATTAGAATAAACAACAACAATAACA
>DWIJ01000305.1:0-12160 GCA_018248315.1 Chioides albofasciatus
CCATATTTTACGTGAGGTATTTTTTTAAATTTTCTGACCCCCCTCCCCCCGTGGTCAGATTTTGTGAGATTTCATTCAACCCCCTCCCCCATCCCTTTTAAAGAATGATAAACTTAACATACACACATATTAATACTTAATACTAACTTTAATATACCGAAATGAAATAGACACATATGAGTAAGAAATAGAGTGGGTATCGTAAAAGAACATTATTATTCACAAAAAGAATAGACGTTGACAACAAAAAGCGATAAAAGGCTCAGATAACTTTGAACCGCCGCTGAAGCTGTAAAAGACCTTTCACAGTGTCAAGTTAAACGATCCTCCCACGCACATCACTACACGCAACATAAACGACCAGTGTTACCTGGACTGCGAAGATAAGACGTGATTGAAGCCTCCAGGGTTTTCTTACACCGGTCGCACAAAGAAAGACGGATCGCTTTAATAATGTTCAGAGTAGGTAAAGGAGTAGATTTATATGACAGTAATCGTTAAAGTACATTTTCATGTGACTTATGCCGGGGCCAATTACTCCACGTTCGTGTAAGAATAAAAATGTTTGGCATTTCTAATAGTCGTAAATTTTTGTACGGGTAAGGTGGTGTTCATTTGTAGAATGTTAAATTGGAATGTCTCACGAGCTCACTACTTAGTTTAAAATCGTACTTGTTACCAAGAGCCCATAAGACGTAGTATGAAAAAGTGAACATAAAACAAAGGTAGAAGACGTAAAGCCAATATATCAATTGTGTAACACAACAACATCAACTTGTAATAAATATGTATAATCTTATCACGGATATTGCGCGCTTACTTTAGTTGCGCTGAGGAATTATTTAGAGATAGCGAGGAAATTGATTCGCGACGGATCGTGCAAGCGATTGGATAGCATAAAGAACGAGCTCCGAAATTGACCGATAGGATTATTAGTACCCGCTCTATCTAATCCAACATGATGGAACTATCCATTCCAATATTGTTAAGCGCTCTATTATTGATAGAGAGCATACATGTAGATTACAGGGTCAGGTGCAATTTATTTTATCGAACTCAGAAGAGACAATAAAATTAATTGAATTAGTGAAGGTAGTCTTCTGTGGTTTAACACCAGTCGCATCGCCGCCACACCTATTTCTGCCTAATATAACAGCAGTGTTAAGCGCTGCTGTGTTTTGATTTGAAGGGTGTTATAAGGGAGATAACCTTATCTAGGGCATTCTAGCTTAGTCCTCATAGGTAGCTGCGCATGTGTGGCCAACCTCAAGAAGGCATATTATCGTAGCTGGGTTTAATTCAATGATTTCATTCATTAATTCATTCATTCACAACAGTTCATTTGCGAAACTTGTCTTACCTATGGGTTGTTTTTACACATGCAATGTATTCGAAGTCGACGGTACTTCATATTCTATCTTGTCTATTGCATAGCTTATTACTTTTGGTTCGAATATATGTACGGTACGAAAAATACTTTCAATATAAAATCTATTTATAATAAATCACGTAGAACGAAACCACAACTGTGTCTCAATAAAGAATAATATTGTTATACGTTGCGATTCGACACAGAAAATGGGATTTACTTCCTTGACTTGCAATGGTGATAAAGTTTGATTAAACGTTATTTGTGTCAATGGGCCTCTGGTGTTAAAACTGGTATTAATATCCGGTGAACGTAGAACGATATTATTTAACTGGCACGATAGCTTGTAATCAAATCATAACTTGTGTATTTGTAAACGCGACGACCGACATCGTCTGTCTATCGTACGGTCGACTTTCAACTATGAATTCCAATTTATTTTTAAACATGAATTTTATATATGTAGATGAATAGTAGATAGCTCTCAGACTTAAACAGATTTGAATAGAGACACGTCTTAGCACTTAGAGGGGATACATTTTATCCGCAGATGTATAAAGAATGAATGATGTAGTAACTTTAAAAAATATAAGAGGCCAAATTGTGTACCTTGCAGAACACTCGAACAACCGTAGTAGCCGAAAACACAGATTCAATACCGACTAACAATATAATTAATGTTACATGATCTGTAAACAATGGTGTCGACTGACTAACCAACCTCATCAGTAGTCAAGATTGGCAATATATGTAAATAACTGCTGATCACACAGCACGTGTTATCATGAAACGTGATCATTAAATAGATCGTTAGCACTTGACTATAATACTAGGTGTTGTAGATAAATTGGAAAATAATTAACCTTTAGCTAGTGTTCATCGGTTGCATGGTGTCATATTTATCGTCGTCTCAAAATAATGCTTCCAAGAGAAAAACATATTAACATGGCGATTTTACATAAAATATTTCTCGTATTAGAGAAAAACTAGTTAAGTGGATTAAAATTTTATAACGAAAACCAAAAAGAAGGTCGCACGAAAATAGGGTATCGCAAACAGTAGATCTGTCTCTAGAGATTAGGGGACCAATTTGTTGGAAAATACCGTAGATATCTCTTAATCTGACTCGTAGAAAATTCAAGGTTATGACTTATTATAAACGTACCTTTTTGTTCAACTACGTTTTGTGCAATTTGTGGTCATAAGCAACTTTGCATATTTTATAGTGATGTTGGACTGTGGTACTGTTCTATTTAAGACCATAATAAAATAGTGCAAATATGGTTATTTGACAAATTTCGAAATACGAAGTAGTTAGTTCACGAAGTAGAAAAGGATGTAGGAATAGTTTAAGTAAAGATCTACCAACGGTAAATAATGGGACCAAGTCTGAAAATACCCAAGAATGTTTATAGTCCCTAAATGTTTTTGTAAGAAGAATATATAGAATACTATCTTATAAAAGGGGTGCAATGAAAGGAGTCTACAAAGAAATTGCTTTGCAGAATTTGTCACGCGGACGACGATTTGAAAGGAAATGAGTCCCCCTACCCCATTTCCTGGAAAGCCTATGAAACACAAATGCTAACGTGAAGGAAGAATACGGATATTATGATCATCTTTCGTTATACGGGTTAATTTAATTGTTTTTCTTTTGTATACAAGTGTGAAGTATCATGTGTTATCATATTCTAGGGTATTAAAAAAGGAAGATAAGTTCTTTCATTTGCTTAGTGCATTTGACCGAAATAGGTTTGATTTCCTTTAAAGGATAATTGTTTTATTTTTCTATTATCTACTTCTTTGTGCAGTTCATGCCCCTTATTCCTATTATCTTTCTTATGCGTGTCTAGTTTATTTTATAAATCGATTAAAGCCGGTAATGGGAACTTTTTACCAGGTATAAAAAACAAGTCAAACAAAAGCATTTTTATCCCGATCTTTCAGGTTCCCATTTACAACGGAAGTAGGGCGTTTTAAAATGCAAACACATTCCGTTTATTATTTGTTGGGAATTTCCTGCGATTCCCATGCTACCTGTGCCTGTTAATGGAATTCGAAGATTTTAATTTACATCGACATAGTCTGTTCTTTGTCGCTGTCTGCCAAATTAATTTTCTTACTGGTGGTTATGACATAGGATATTACTATCACGTAAGATACATAATATATATCATCATAGAATTATAACTCTGTAAATATATTTACTAAAACTTTATGAACCTTCGTAAACTATGTTCTAGCGTAATTTCCAGAATTATTAAATTACATATTTTCGGAAAACCATTGAAACCTTAATTCTATCCTAAATATTTATGGCGGACAAAATAATAAATTAGTTTTACAAATATAGTGAGCTTTTCACAAGACTGGGAAAGTAAGCCGGCATCCGGCACTCTACATACTAATAAGGATTATGTGGAAACACGAGCTTTTAAAGTACCGCCTACACTTTCCCGAAAATGTGCCGATCCGTTAAAGTACATTAAGGCTTAGCCGAAAGTTCATCAGTATTACATGCGTCATCAGCATTATTATTTCAATTAGCCTTAAAATATACTAATACGGTAAAAACTATGTACATAATGATGAAACAGCAATTTATTTCCCTGTAACATCCCAGGAAACTCTATTTGTTGAACAATTAAACAGGATAATCACATATTGAAATACATAATGTAATGATATCTTACCAAATTTAGTTGAAACCCAGTGCGATCGTGTATCAGAACGCAGTTTCTAGTTTTCAACAGCAAATTGAAACACAAAAACGAAACCTTATCACAACAAGTACAAAACAACAACAAACTATCTCCGAAATCCGTTTAAAACAAAACAAGGTCACAGTTACCACACAATATCCTGGATTTAATTATACAGGACACGAGAAGTCATTTTAGTAGAATCCTTTTGTTTGTTCTCACGACACGAGAGCCGAAGCCGCGCACGGGAAACACGTCCGCTGCCGTTGCGCGCCAAACTACGACTGGTTTGCGACTCGCGTCAGCCAATCTCGTTCGTCAGGATCAACTCTATTCTACAAACTCTTAATGCTGTCGGCATATTATTATCAGCCTCATCGTCCATTGCTTTTTTAGTTCTGAACCGCGCTGGATTTCGTTAACCGAAGCGGTATGAGAAATACGCAAATGTAAGTTACCAAAAGTGGTAAACGGAAAGCGAAACCGCATTAACGTTACCTGTCGATTAGTGAACATTTGGTACCGTCAGGAAGCCTGTGAAGCGTAACAAAGTTACAATTCATATGAATTGTAATACTTGCAAATCAATTACATCCGTTTGGGCAGTAGTGTTAATAGAATAACAATACGTTATTAACGAAGTCCTACGCAATGCAAAAAAGCCTTGGACCTTGCATGAAATCAGTTTACAATAAACACTTTATTTATAAAAAAAGGCACTCCATTATATCAATAAGTGAGAAGTGATAGCACTATGTAAAAAATAGACATAATAATAAAACGTAGCATTGGAACAAACGAATGAGACGAATGAGCAAGTTTAACATATTTAACACAAGACAAAGATTTAACTATATATATAGAAAACCAAAAAACAGCAATTTTGAAACGAATTTTTGATTCTTCAAAGCTCTATTAATGAAGTACATGGAACAAACAATTTTAAGTGGGAACATGATAATTTATTTATAGAGGCTTTGAAAACGAATAGCGTCTCCAGCCATTGTGGCAGCAAAATTTTGGCGTAGAACAGCACGTTGCGTCCGTGACCTAGTCGCATTCATCCGGTATGCTAGCCTGGCACCGTCATATAATATCACTAAAACGCTGATAGGTAAAGGTCAATAACGCAATAAAAATATAAATATCGATAGATTTATGACTTTTGCTACGTTATGTAAAAATGCATAGCAAGGTACATGAGCAATTTCATCGTAACGATGTTTAGCTCAAAAATTGCTTACTTTATGAAATACCAAATTTTTTATAAGCACAATTTTACAGGATATAATATAGACTTTAACAATGACATTTATCTAGTGTTAAAATTTAAAAACAATACATGAGTACATTTTTACAAGGGCAGAGTTGGATCTCATATTATTGTAAGATGTTAATCATTATGGAAATCAATAGTCATGGATATTAATAGCTGGCGATAAACACCAGTAACTTTGGCATTTCCAACCAAATATCTCACAAAAAATTACGTAGCACTAGAAAAGGTGAATATCATAATTTATTCATAAAACGGCAGCATTATCCGAATATAGCCACGACTAATTTACCCAAAGTCTTGTTAACGAAACTATTGAAACACGGAACAGCTTCCAAATTGGGTATTTCATTAATACTTCATTCATTAACCATACGGCGCCGCTCCATCGCCGATCGACAAGTTCATTCGACGGACAAAACTCATTCATCGTCTTATTTTTTACCGCCATCTGAGCTGTGCCTTGATTTCAAATTCCATTTACAGTTGTTTCAAGGGCTTTGGAATCCGTATGCCTAATTATGTTCATTTGCGACTCTGGCGGTTTTTCCACGTTTTTCTTTTATGAAATGAAAACCACTTCGTTTTAATTACCATTCAGAAATGCTTTTAGCTTAATGACATACTCACAGACTGAGAATTCTAGTTCTATTTTCACTGCTTATGTTTGCTATTCTTGATTGAATTAAGAATTAAATTTGATGCTCTCATAAAGAAGTGATTACTTAAGAATTCAGACAAATGCAGTGAAAACCCTGGACACAACGCGTGCACAAGCCAACATCCTTGCGTTTGCCTAACAAGGATGTGGGAGAACCAGTCAAGAGTTAACAGCAACAATGTTCCAAGAATCCATAAAACCACAAATCACGTGCGGCGGTAACGGAACGCGTAGGAAACACGAATGCGTTTGCATAAATGAATATCATTGGCTCACCTATCGGATGTTGGTAACAGGAACAGTATTGAAAGGTTCGGCGGGGCTTTAGTTGTCGAAATCGCCCTTTCACCCGGCTCGCTAAGTGGCACTAGGTAGGTACAACGTAACGCAATTATATCTAATGTAATTTAAATATCAATAGGCTTGAGAAGTGGTAGACCTCTTCAAAAGTAATTTGAGTTGCTCTCACCGCTATATCTATATAAGCCTTACAGTCTATCTCTATTATAGTTTGAAGGTGTTAACTTTGTCTTTTACGATAGTTATTTGAAGTTGCCTCTTCTATCTCAAGTTATTACGTATTTATCACATCAAGTTCAAGATCATTTGCTTCTTTAATGATGTAAGCATTTACCTTGCTTGCTAATACAACCAGTACTTTTTTACAGATATAATAGTTTTCTTACGTCAAATCATTCTCATAGATGACTAGCATCAGGACAGCTAATTTATGACTGAATGGATTCTAATGAAAAAGAAATATAACGGTATATCAAGTAAGAAACTAAGTAACATTTGATTGCATTGCGAAATGAAAGCGACTTTATAGATCACACGGCATCTCACGCGGACGACATTTTATTGATATTTGCGTCAATGCAACTCCGATTGCTAACGCTCACCTTTCCATTTAACTTTGAATCTCTGGCAATTCTATTATTTTGAATGACATTCAAGATCTATGGAAAGTTAAAATGTAAGCTAGTTTTATGAAGTCCTATAAATGTAAAGTTAACTAAAATAAACTAAACTAAAACTTCTAGGCAACCGTCCCCTTGACGAAGCCCGCAGAAATAATAAAATAATTTATAAACATAATATGGTTGGCCACAGATGATTCTTTAGGGTTAGATATAAAAGTGTCTAGGTTGTAGCTCCTGTGTGGTTATTCCGTTAGCACATTTTATTAAGAAGTCAAGTGTGCTAATGACATCAGTTTTGTTCTAATTCCTTCGTTCTAGTTGAAGTTTGAGACAAGAAATACAGTAGTCAGCTGTGAGAAATTAAACTTTTCATCGACACGTTTTCCCGAACTTAAGTAAAAGCTTGAACAAGACATGACCACATAACAAAAATTAAATACTTAAGCGTAAATTTGATACGTCATTAAAAAGAAGTAGTCTTATTTATTTTTAAAATATATATGCCGTTACTACATAGATTTAAAACTACTACCACCTATCCACAACTAAAAACAAATACATTTAGCGAGATCATAAAGTTCACACTCACGGATACATGCGTAAGAGTTTTTTGAACCCGTATTAATTACAGCACGTAATATAACTTAGTAACATTCGTGAAAGAATTACCCAATATGGCTGCTACGCTGAAAATCTGCAACGTAAAAAAATCCTATTATGTTTATTCTCATTATATGAACTGAATAACGTCCAATTAATCGTTTCAATTAACTTTCGCTTCGGTATAATAGGAAATAAACGCATATAAAAGTGAAAGAACCGTACAAGTTGGTACATAAAGCAATCAGAGCAGTTGAAATTTTGCTGAAGAACTGAATGGTACTAGCTTTTTGGCTTGTTTGTAAACTTGGGCTTTTTGGTTATATTTTCATATTTCTGGAACAAACCTGTTTTTCAGATATGTTTCACCATATAAAAAGAACTCTTGATAAGCGTTTCTGCCACCAGCTGCTTTGTGAATTCTTTAGTTTTGTAAAATTCTAAAGATACCATGCAAAGTATTTTTCAAAAATCTACTAAGTTTTAGGGGCAATAATATTTTATTAGAATTTCGTCCAATACTTATTACAACCAAGTATGTAAATATTTAAGAATGGATACATTAATTTTTTTCAGTTTAAGGAGGTTCATTTTTTACCATGGTTGAAATCTTGTTCTCCGTATTGTAACGTATTGCTTTCAGTTAATTTGGTAAGAGATGTGTACATGTTCCGATCATCGAAAACGTGATATGTACACAAAAGGTTATAACAAAAGCAAAGTGCAATCATTATCCAACTTCAATACCGTTATAAATTGCTTTTTAGTCAATATTTCACAAACATCACACCAAATTTTCGCAAGCATAAATTGACAGTTGCATCAACTTATAATTGGTGTTCAAATATCGAAATAAATGAAATCCATTGCAATTAGTAGCCCACTTTAACGTTAAATTACAGTAATTACGTATTTATGTTACATACGGAAAGATCATCAATTTTATAAATAGATCAATAAAATGGACGAAAGCAAACATAATCAGAAGTTCTTTCTATTTTAAATCAAAATTTGCATATAAAAATGTTTTGAATAGATTCCATCTATCCATCCCCCTATTCCTATAGATTTGGGGTAGTCTCTGCACTTGCTGAATTGCTGATATATAATGCGCAATAGATGAATACTGAATAATTTGGATGACGTTGCTGATATTTTACCGGATTATTTTCTTAGTATACTTCTAACACATCCGAGAAAAAGAACAAAAGATAATAGGACCTACTTTAGGTCGACATGACACGGCACATGATGTGATATAATTTCCATGAATTTCTTCACTTCTGGGTAGTAGAATTAGTTTCCCCGTGGAAATTCAGCAGGGTTCGTAAGCTACTTGTTTCCTAATTTAAATTCCAAATTTAAATTAATCCAACGACCCTTCAAATGTTAAAATTTACCACGCCGCATGAGCTGTAAGGCGTAAAAAATCGGGGCAAAAATCTGAATCAGAAGACGTGTTCACTCAGTCTGCAGACCTGTTTGACATAAACAACATATCAACGAAGCAGGTTACACCAATCGGAAGTCCATATCATACACTACTTCCAAAACATAATCCAGGAAGCAGACTTTCTACAGCTGATTATACTTCAACTAAAACTTACCTAATCTATCAGACGCGTATGTAGGAAAGCATTACAAAAAGTGTGTATCATACAACTCTATTTTCAACGGTTTAATTCACATTGTTAGCTCATTAATATGCACGGTTACGAGGTTACGTCACGTCCTGCGATATGGTGGGCTTGTTTTTGTGACATGTTCAGTTCACGCATTCTTAAATGATATGAAAGTAGCAAAGAAACATGTATGTATCGAAACAGCGTGGTGCCATGTTTAGTAGAGTGGCAGGAAGGTCGCTCGTGACACATATAAGAAGTTGATAAGCAATGCAGCATATAAAAGAATATTTCGCAATGATCCGAAAGTCTCTTGAACTTGTCGGAAAAAATATGGAGCAGTAAATTAATGCAATGTAAATTATAAATTAAATGTAAATATACTTACAATTCTTCTACTAAGTATCACCGGTATTTTTGGGACATCAATAGAATTTCGTCTACTTCTAGCAGCATAATTATAGTTTTGTCTTGTTATAATACAATCACAAGTGCCTCTGTCAGACATTCTCTATTCCTAAGAAGGCAATGTGTTTGTATATATGTGTTTTGTTTTAGCTAAGTTGATCGTTACTAAACAACAGCACGTGTATCGTGCTCACGTGGTAAACCGTAAATATTTATTGCTTAGGTATATAAGAGTATATTTTTGTTATCGTCCATTAGAGAAAAAATACTTATCACTTGTCACGTAAGCTTTATCTTTTCTGATATCGATATTAGTATCAGCAAGATTCTTAAGCATAATTTATTGATTGATTGAAGCGTTTTATGTTTCTGTAATTTGACTGTATTTCGCACATTTTACGGAGGTCTGCTCTGATCATAGGAAATCTGTAGTTTCGTCCAAAATTTTTGGGTGCTTACTCCGGATTAATTAGGTATATATTCACGACACGGTAAATGTCAGATTAGTTATTCCTTGACGACCTTTTGTTGACTTATTTGTGAAGACCTAGAAGCTGCAGCTAAGCGGATGGACGTCACAAAATATTAGCGATATTAGTCATATTACAATTAAACCTCACTCTATATGGCTTTAAGCCCCGAAAAATTGCTTATTTATTTATTCGGCAATCCAACAGCGTTACACAATAGAATGATAAGAATAGGATACAATTTGTTTCTTATAATAGCGCCAAAAATAGATAACCCTAATACTAATAGTAACATTCGAAAATGGTGCGGGATAGCAAGCGCAGCTGAACTAATCCGCCTCTCAAAGACTCATGACAGATTTAAAAAGCTGTTGGAGAGACACCGCAAGAAGAAGAAGAATAATAACTATGGCAAACTAAACTTACAAGTATAATAAGCTTTATAAGTTAACAGTTGTGTTTAACTTAATTAATATGTGTGCGTTAGATGTACTTGCGTATGTGTGTTATATTTTCATTTTCGGACGGGTCCGAAACTTCGTTGACGGACATACAGTAGACCTGACACGTGTAGTACATTTCCCCTTAATACGTTTTTAATTACCATAACCTACATTCACACTGAAATGGAAAGTGTTATGTGGGAAGACGGTGCTATTGTGTCTCGATGTCAATTGCGACTTGCGACATCTAGGAAAACAAGAAATCTTTAGGACAGTTTTGGATTCGACAAAGGCATTCACAAAATTGTTACAATTTTTTACTTGACTGCAGAGGGCATTCTTTTTTGTAGCCTAGTAGTAAGTAGGGAGTAATAAAAGTTATACTTTTAAGCGGTCGTTTTTTTGTTTTTTTTTTTATAATATTAAAGGTTTATACGAAAGAACAACGTGTAGTGAAATCAAAGATAAAATAAACTGTGACGCATTTTTTTCCATAAACCATGAATTTGGTTTAGAAGTTTGTATTTACGTTCTAGTTGAGTAAGCATTTGGTTAATTACATGCCTTCTAGTAATTAATTAGAAGAAATCTAAAGTTCTTGCGTCTTTTAATCTACACTTGGGCATCGTGGTAGATCAATGTCTTAAACTTTTCTCACTTCGAGTGAATGCGTGCTCAGCAGGATGTCCTAAATTCATTACAAGTGGGACAGAGTTGCTACTGGCTAAAACTAAAGGTTTTAAAGGTGGTAGACTCCTGGTTCGACTCCGGCGGCACCACCGACACACCTATTTCTGCTTAATAACAGCAGTGTTAAGCGCTGCTGTGTTCTGGTTTGAAGGGTTTGATAAGGGAGACATACCTTTCCGAGGCATTCCAGCTTAGGCTTAAGGGTAGCGGCGTATCTGTGGGCGACCTCAGATGGGAATGTAATCTTATCTGTTAGTTATAGATGTCCATGGGCGGCAGTAGCCACTTAACATCAGGTGAATTGTATGCTCGTCTGCTACTTCTATATTATAAAAAAATGGCTGTAGAAACACCAACAAAAGAGGGTGAATATATAATGTGTATAAATATTTTACCTGTTTGGACGTTAAACAGCGCTAATGCGCCATTATGTGGTGTCAAAAATGAGGTAAAAAAAAGTAGAAAAGTTTAATTTACTTTTATACGGGCGACCCGCTGAGACCTGAATTCATTACGTTTCGCTAAATGAATTACGAAACGAGCAGCTGTAAATACGGTTACATGGGTTTGAAAGTACACATATTAATTACATTTCACGATAAAGTTGCTGAGTCCAATAATTATGTCCTAAGGGCACGCGCTTAACACAAATGCAACGTAGCTATGTTATGGATGACGATAAATCAACCAATAGGATGGCTGAGTTTTTAAAAGAGAGATACAACTTTAACCCCTAATTCTAATGCAATCCTTAGTACCAATAATTTTGTGTACCAAGTACCAAGATTTAGTGCGCGGGTGATTAAGGGAATTTGGGCTAATTTTTGGTAATGACTCGCACTTACAAAACTATTGATTAATTATGGTTATATTTTCTCTAACAAATATACCTAAGATTTTAATTCTTAATACTCTCGTATTACAAAGGGGACGGCACATACACAGTTCCCCCTATGAAAAAAATATGCGTCGGAGTGCCTTATATAAGGATTAATT
>DWIJ01000306.1:0-12160 GCA_018248315.1 Chioides albofasciatus
CATAGTGTTTGAAACTCGGAATCTCGATCGAAGGGCCTAAAATTTGGATTGAATAAGACGCATTGAAAAAGCTGGACTTCGATCCACACATCTAACGTTGTCTTCCGATTGTTTGCACACTGGGCTGTAAACAGTGATAATTATTGCAACCAAAACCCACCTATTCATATAAGATCTAGAGTCAACCTCCACTGACACAGTATCGCGGTAGGAAATCGATCTCGGAACACGGAGCCACGGCAACCACTTAGCGGTCAGCGCACGTCGCACAACAATTTGCGAAACGCGCATAACTCGCTCCATCCCGTTGTAAAACACAAAACGGCACGGAATGACAAATGGAAAAAGGAAAGGCTCCATTTAAATCGCCGTTTAATGTGCAATTTGTATGAATGCCGCCTTTGAAATGAGCCAATATTGTGACGGCTTAAAGCGGCTACTCACACGCCGGCCGCAGGGACGATTTAGGGTGCATGACGATTATCGCGACGTCGGGAGTGTCTCTACACAATTGCCTGCCGTGCAGTGTTCCAGAGTATGTTGACCCACTTAGGTAATGGCGGCGGGGGCAATCTAGGGACCAAGGGTGGAATCGCTCACCTACCACACTGCTGCAGGGTCTTGGCCGCAGGGGCGATTTAGGATGCAAAAGTGGGGATGACCCTCAATTGCCTTAATTATGATGTATGCAGGTAAGCAGGGACGATTTCCGAGATTGGCCCTGTGGCAGGTTGGCAGATGCACGAGATCAGCCTTAGTCCCTAGATTGCTCCTGCCGCCATAACCTGAGCGGGCCAACATACTTTGAAACACTGCACGACAGTTAAGTGTGTAGATATACTCCTGATATTGCGACGACCGCGATTAACCCTAAATTGGCCCTGCGGCAGGCGTGTGAGAAACGCCGTTCAAATACAAAACATGTGGCGGCTGAACAGATCCCCTTAATATTCTGGAATAGTCTTTCAGTTGTGTATTAATCTACGAACGGGAGCTAGTGTTCCATATTTGAATTGACTGTTCGATATTTGAGTTTAAATTCGTGTGCGGTGCGTTCGCTGTTTTTGAAAAAAAAATGACCGGTGAGTATTTTTAATGGCCATGAGTAATTTTGTCGTAGCACGATTTGTTTCTATGCATTCCATGTATGGTTTTGTGCTTTCCATAAAAGTATATTTTATTTTTAGCCTACCATCGGGTGGTCCTTGGATTTTATGACATATCGAATGGCGTTGTACTCGTAAACGTTTCCACTGTGTAAATTATTTAGCCTACGCAAATTGGTACAGTGTTCGCCAATAGTTTTCTTGACTTTTGAAGACGATTTGTAAAAAGTAAAGTTTTTCTCTATATTTGTACCAACAAAATATTTTTTTATGAAGGGCTCAATAATAAGAGTTTTGGAATCGTAAAGCTTAATTGAAAATAATAATAAATTTGAAACTTATACGGAACACCTACATTTTATTAATACAAGTTAGTAATGTTTTGACTTGCAGTTAGTCTATCTATTTATTTATGTGTAAACTAATCTTAAAAACGACTACTTGAGTTTGCCAGTATTTTTGCATAATGGCAGATAACTTTCTAATTGTTTTACTACACTGAAAATGACTGAAAATTTCTGTGTTACATGGCGAAAAATATGTACGTAAGCTTCAAATACAATGGATATTTATGTGTGTAAACAATAACAGTAACGTAATGGCACAGACAAGCCTAGGACGCGGAACCCATAGAATAAAATAAAACAATCGACCATAAATTCCGCAGTGCATCCCGCCCAATATATTACTTAGACCGGCCATGAATAGAACGGAGCTCGTCAATAACCCAACCCGAGACTTGTATCGTTGGAAACGACTTTAAAATAGACTCCTAATTTAATATTAAAAACAATAAACATATGCAAATAAAAGTTTTACTAAGGCACATATTATGCATATTTTTAAGTTGCCCGAATATATTTTTTTATATTTTGAACTCTCAATTTTCGATTTTAACCCTAAACATCGAAATCGATCGGTCAAACCCCAAATTTAATCTCAAAACATTGAAAATCGGTCGAGCCATCTTAGTAGTGTACTGTACGTATATATTCTAAAATCATAGATAGTATAGTGGAATTGAGACATTTTAAAATGTCACTGATATCGGCAATAAAGTAAAAAAACCGCGTATCGTGAGTACCTGTTCTATAATACCTATCTGTGAGTAATGTGACTCTACATATGTACGCTCTTTGATAAGCTCTCACAGTGTGTCTCACATATGATAGTAGCATATAGTAGTCATTCCGATTTCAAGATCGATACCCTACATTAAATGATTAACTTTGTTTTTCTTTGTTGATTCTGGCTCTATAAATACGTATCTATTAGTACTTTTGTATCCATGTGTATTCACAATATCCACGATACAGGGAAAACTATTGATAAATTGAGTGGAAGAAGCATCATTTATTTATTTCTATCTAATTTAATTCCAAAGAGAGCGTATATCGTGAATTAGAAGTCTATTCCTATTCCTTCTCTAAGGTTTTAAATTATTAATGGTGGTTTCACATCGAGGTCTCGTGGGTCAATTAAAAACTTAATAGGAATTCCCCAGGGGACCGCATCTCTTAATTTTCTTAGATATGGATGTACATGATTACTTAAATGTGTCTTATTTATTTCCAAATACCGGACATCAATATTATATCGTTAAGAAGCTTTCTAAACAGATAAGATTAAGTAGTAAAATATTCGAAATAAGAAAATACATGAGGCGAGTTGAATATTTGAGATTTTAAAAGTAAGCTTTGCGTTGCGTTTTTTAACCTTGTTTTTTTGTTGTCTTTGTCTTTGCCCATCGTACATTTATAAAAAAATCTCAGATAGAACTGGAATCCTATCTGAGTTCGGTCACGGATTCATCGTTTGTTACTCCTGAACACTTGAAACGCAACCAATCGTTTACAGAAAACATGATTTCTTTAGAAATAGCGTGTATACTGTAAGGCAGCATCGAGAATGCATTTAGCGTTGATTTTGAGGCTAATTAACACTTATATCATGCGTTGTGCCGGAAAACAAAAATCGGTCAGTTATTACCGAGCTATCATTACAAGAGATTCCGTCATATTGGATTTCCTTAGTAGTACTTAAGCAATAGGAATTGTACATAGATAATCTGCGCGGGATATGACATTGATTTTTAAATAACAAACGCGCATATTTTTCATTTATTTCAATAAGATATCTATTAATCAACATAATTCCCATTACAATAAAATGCTTGTTATGGACCATTAGTTTATCTTATTCTCGTGTGCCTATGATAGTAAATATCAACGTAAAAGCTTATTTATATTCTCATTAGATTAAAGCACATTTACTTTGATGTTTTTAATCAAAAGTTTTTTTAATATCTCAGATTTGCTTTCTTAATTGGATTTCAATAACGCTTATAAATGTTATAATTATGTTTTGATTAATGATTCTCACAACTTAACGTCTCGAATACTGTTATTGATGTTTAATTTTTGGAAAACTGGATATGCAATTAAAAAGTAACAAAAAGATTTTTTTGATATAAAAAATAAACAAACGTATGCCCAGAAATTTAATTTCATGACTTAGATTTCTACTGACAGCGTAGAACCCTAAACCGTAGCGCTAAACCTTTAAAAACATGCAGACCGGTATGATGATCGCACGCATTACCTATACGTGTTGTTGAGTCGAATCGCCTTAGGCCTTTACGCAAATTTAGGAATACGCATTTAATTATGTTTACCAATATATTGAAGGACTTCATAGTTCGATCCGGAGGGACCATACTTCATTTAGTCTTTTACTTTAGTCTTCAAGCGTAGCAATTAGTAACAATGCCTCGAGATAAAAGTAGAACTTCTAATCTATCTGAAATTGATTGTAAATGTTCATGTGTGACAATGACAATGTGTGGATTACAATAACATAGACTTTTTTCATGCTTCATGATTGAACATGATTTAGGTACTTCAATTTCATAAAAAACCTATGATTGTGCTTATAACGTATAGATTAAATTATCCCACAGATAATCGTATGGCTCTACTGATTTAAATCTTTAACTTTATTAACATCTCATCGTGCTTAACGATGTCTGGGGCCCTACGATAATTTGTTGCTTCGTTTCCAGCTACCAAAAATAGTGTTCGCCCACTACTTATTGTACCCGGAAGGGGGTTCATTAAGCGTACATTATATAAAACTTGTTAAGTTATATACACGAGTATGTTTTTATGTGATCAAGTTGTCTTTTTGTAGTAACTAAGACATGTAGGAGTCCGAATTGGGTCGAAAGATACTAGTGGAAATATAAGTGTAACTGCGATGTTATGGTTTAAAAGTTGGTACAGCCTGCCATTCTACCTTCACCCATCCATATGAAGGCTCACCACTAATACGGGGTGAATTACATACTTCAACCATATCCAAACCGATATATTTTACACAAACTCGCCTTTACACACGATCCATTTGCAAGATATATTACTCGTATTAAACATACATATACTGAACATATTTAATGGACTATTCATGTATGCCTTGTATTATAAAGTTAGTGCGGGAAGTCCGTCATAATTTTTTAATAGCCATATTTGATTGTCTCTGTTTAATTCCTTGTGTTTCTAATGCATTTTTAATCAGCCATAGACGGCTAGGAATGTAGTTTTAATAGAGCTAATCATAGTAATGTAAAGGCCTAGGTGTATTAAATAAGCTATGTTTTTTTGATATTAAGTAGCACGTGAGCATATAAGTGCACTTGCACATGTAGTTGCTGCCGCAAAATAAAATTGAAGGGATTGGAGTCGTATTTGAAATCTGCATCAATTGATATCATGAGGACTAAGTTGAAACACCTCTAGATAAGATAAAAGACACTTGTCTTTATCTTACCACTCTCTTTAAACCAAAACATTGCAGTCCTTAACAGTGCCGTTATATGCTATGTATGTATGTAACTTTGTATGTTTGCCATTTTATCAAAAACTACTTATTCAATTTGGGGATTTAGGTTTTTTGTAAGTATAATTTACAAGAAAGGTTTTAGTATATAATACATAAGGTTTCAGAAAGTTTTCGTGGAACACCATAAAGCATGATTTAATACAACTCGAGTAATTCTAGAGCAATTTAAATTTTCTTTCTTTTTTAAATTGTGATATCTACACGCTTCCTTATGTAATGATTCGTATCTTGGTGAATCTCAGCGTCTACGCTCCGCTGGCTGGGCGCGGCGATGGCCACGAGATTCGTTACGGTTTGTTCCACGTCGTGTCATCATCGTTAGTATTTTGTATCTCGTTTTCATGTATTTAAAATGCATGGGAAAGTGTTTCGGCACTCGGCGAGATTACACGCGTTTTATACACGGTTGCGGGAGCGTAACTATGGTTAACGTGAAAGGTTTTTGTTTAGAGCTTTTGTTGTTTAATTCAAGTAGCAAACGGCATTGTTTACGAGTTGTGGTCACTGCATTCACGGATCTGTAGCCAGATCTGGAATCTTATTTAAAGATGATCATAAATGTATTACTATCCCATAGTACCTATTAACTCGGAGTGCGTCATGTATTATCACTGCTGTCAAACCTGTACATAACGCCGCGAATGCTACTGTCGTAGAAAAATAAATAGGTTCTCATAGCTCCGTTGTGGATACCATAAGCAAAAAAAGAAAATACTCAGACAGTTTTCTAACTCTTACTTAATCATTACATGGAATCGAGTCTGCTTACTTCAGCGCGTTGAAAATATTGGTGACCAATGCGTCTCGTAGGTCGTGAATCGAAATTGTTTGTTTAGTGTATACAAACATGTGGAATGAACTCACAAGTAACGTTGCTCCGTATTCCAACACCAAGCTAGGAAGCAAATGCAACATTCCGCAACCGCGTCCTGCATTCCCTTACGCGGCGGCTTCCGAGAATGCTTCGAAGATCCGCTACGCACCATTCTGCGACTCCCTGGGTGGACACTGGTTATCGGCCGATGCGTCGCCCACATGCCCCCATTAACCGCGCCATTTCATACTACAATGAAACTAAGATCATTAGAAGCCGTCCCACAATGTTACGCCTAGATACGGAGGCTGAGCCTTGTCAGTCGCCGCGACGACATCCATCCGACCGCGCCGCGTGCACGCGCGTCCGTGCTTTCGATTTACGAACTTTTGACAGAACATTCACGTTTTGAAAGCGCGTGATAACCGCCGAAATTGTACCGCTCGTCACAGTCGTGAAACGCTCAATATTACATATTAATTAGTGAGACGAATTGGATAATTTGTGTTCGTTAACGTTTACACTGGAGCTGACAGTAGGCTGACAATAAATTGTCCTAAGTGGGGACAAAACATTAATTAGAGCATGGATGTAAATACAGCTCTCGATTGGGAACGTAGCGTGCATGCTGCCCTCGTATCATAAATTAAAGTGTTATTTTCGTTGCTTAGTTTGCCGCTAGACATAAGGTTGTATGTCGGTGGTCACTTCCCTTGTTCGTAAACCTCAGCATTTTAAATATTGTGTGAAGGATCTTCTTACCCTTTCAATCTAAATATTAGTAGTAGAAGGGGACAAAATCTCTATTATGTATATGCATAAGGCTTTCCATTATTTTCTTTTAGTCAGATTTTAGTCTTATCGTTTAGCATTTAGGTATCTAGTATCTACTTGTTTTAGTTACTTATTGTGTCGCAACTTTTGTCACTTTGACTGACATTAAAAATAGTTTTGCGCAAACGCAATCGAATGTTTGTAACAAAATGTCAACAGTCTATCAAAAGCTCGTGAAATAGTGTTTGGCGCCACAAGATCGCTATTAATTGCCTATAAATAAAATGGGTTTACGTATCGGCCAGTTTAGGAAGATCTTGGCGTTAAATAGAATCGGATTTGGGATGTAAAGAGTAAAGCATAACAAAGGTCATGGTAAACTGGTGGTTTTTAGGCACATGGCTCAAGAATATTTGTTATCTAGTTTACATTACTGTATCCTAAATATATGTATACAGCTTCGTCTTATATGCATCATCCAACAGTGAAATCATACAGAAAGTATAAGTACCTATTTGGGTATTTCTAAAAGCTACCTGCCCGCTCTTAAAGTATTTTAATGTTAATAGCACTTTTTTAATAATTTGGTAAATAGTTGACTCATTTTCTTTAAGGCTTAGAAGTCACCATCCGAATCATCAACAGAAAGGTCACTGAATCATTTTCTGTGAGAATTAGTAGTAAAGTGGATATTAAATAATTATAGCGTTTTTGTCACTGTACCTCATGCTTGTTTCGCGTACTACAAATCATACAGGATACAATTATACATACAAGTATTAGTAGTTTGTCTATATGACTATTACGTTCGTTTGAATGAAATATAATCTTATCTGGTAGAGCCTCGAAATTGTAGAGACAATATTAGGTTTAATTTCGACAATTTCTGTGTCTGCTGAGTAAATAAACGAGAAAGGATAATCATAATAGAATTTGGAGGATCTTTTTCGTATATACGAAATCCGCCGCTTTGACCGAAATATGGGTCAATTTCATCAGTTTTCGGCAAATCCACAGAACGAACTTTCGGGCGGATCCGAGATTATCTCACGTAGTGTACAGAGTAAATCTGTTTATGTTTGTTGACAACGGAGTTAGATCTAGTGCAACAATATGAAAAGATATTCTGTGCCACGTCCTTCTCGGTATGGTGTGAAATTTTGCGCAGATGTTTGCTGATTGGCAAATGAATAATTCATATAGGACAAAGAAGAATTTACATCGATACAAGATATGGATTGTCGTGTCGATGTGTTACTAATCATGAGTAAATGATATGTCTCTGAACATACCTCTTTTATAGGTGCGTCTGTATACATAATTAAAATTCTTTCAGAAAACTAAACTTTGAGTATTATATGAGGATCAATTATTAATAAAATGTAATTTATGTATGCTCGTCAAAAGTTACACTTATGTCTTCAAATACTATAATATCATACTACAGTAAATACTTATAATATCAAAACAAATAATAACAAAATTGTAAAATCCAAAGTTACTGACGTGAAAATAAATAGACGTTAAATGTAGAAAATGGAATAAAAATAAACTTAGTTTCACAGTGTACGTCACTATCGTTTTCGTGTGACGGTGAACACATTATACATAGGGTATGTATAATGACCAAGTTTAACTAAAACGTTGAAGAATCCGAATAAAAACCTTTAAACTGTAAGCACTTGAAAAACTTCGACATTCTTGACCCAAACTAAGCTAGCCTATCTACACATACCGATCAAAACAGTAAGATGCAGTACATAGTTGATACCTCGTGTCGTCCATTGGAACGACACCCACAATTAATCAACATTCTTTTGTTTAGTGATAAATGAACGCCATGCGTGTAATTGATTTGAATAGACAAAAGAGATAACGCTTCATTACAAATATGCTCTATTGAGACGGAACGTAAATCAGGGTTTATTTATGGTTTCTAAGTTATATTTAGGTGGAGTCTCTTGTTCTTTTCAAGATGGATTTATATTTTCAGACGCGTAACGTGTCAGACACGGGTCATGGCAGACTAGTGATATCGTTACTTATGTATATCATTTTATTCCTATCTTCTGAACCACAACTGCTCGGATACAAGCCGTGCCTGTCAATATGTATTCAATGTATAATATGTATGCCAGTATATTGTATAGGAAAATATAATTTGTCTGACAAGACAAGTAAAAAATCGGTAGATGTAAAGAGGGCCTTAATCTTCAAGAAGCATAAAAATTGTTGTATGTGTATTACTATCTATACAGGCAATGTGCCCTCGTTTTCGATAGAACGCCTTTGTCAAAACATAGTAAATCAGTTTCGATAAAAACAATTTAATTGATAAACTCCTCAACCATCATCGGATATGAAATATTTGACAAGCACTTAAAATAGTCCAACCGAGTAAAGTCCTTACAATAATAGTTACGACACATCTACATCACTACATTACAGTGTTTGTCTCTTTCTGAAAAGTTTTAGGATCAGTACGGTTCGACCGAGGAGATAAGGAACAAACAAAAAATCAAATCTTTTCTCTTTATACGTATAGAAGATATATAGAAGAAAAAGATATGTGAAGTTGTTGTTTATGTCTACTAGATTATCAAGGAATCGCATATCTTGTCTAACTTCTAGTTAACACAGCCCTAAAGGATCTATTTATAACGTTGTAGTTAAGTACATTGACGTCAAACTTAATCTTCTTACGTGCTAATTAAAATCAATCGTGGGGTGATAACATGATTATGGTTAAATGTGACATTATATCGTATTGAAACTGGTTATTACCATAATGGATACTACTGTTGTGATATTTTAAGGGATGGATTTTTTCTAAAATTACAAATAGATAAAATTGAAGTGATATATGTATGTAAGATTTGAAAAACAAGACTGTGTTCTACAGCATTAAATTATAATATTAAGGAATTATCGATATCTACAACCATATAGTCTGTAAGACAAAAAGTACGCTCCTATATTTTTTTGTTCGAAATATGTATTTACTGGTGACCCTAGCGGTCTCTCCCGCTTCACCGGGTTTTGGTGGCGAGCTCACAGCTCAGCTGGGATAAGAAGACAATGGGCGAGAAGGGATAGACAGTTTTGGTCAACGTAGGTTTCTTAGACCGTCCACCTTCGCTAGAGGATTGTGAACCCAGCTACTACCGAATTCTTTACCATCTGCCTCTGCGTTGTTATGCGGCTGACCCTAGGGCATCTCCTGTGACGTAAGGACCTCGGCTTAGGTCAGTTACGCTTATGTGGGGCACTGGGGAGACATAACCGATCACGCATCCCCCCGTGATCGGTTATGCCCTTACCTTTTGATGGTTATACCTTATACCTTTTGATGGTTTTGTCCTCCTATACAATCTGTACTGAAGTATTTATATCTATTGTAACACAGCTGCGCAGGCGCTATCCGTGCCTATAGTAAATATTGTATAGAAAAATATTTTGTCTTCTACGCCCTGTGTAAATGTCTGTAGATATAAACAGGGCTTAATTATGAGAAAAACTGTTTCTGTAATATTTTTTTCATTGTTTTTCAATTCTTGTCAACATCGGGAAGCTAAACCGGTTACGAGATTTCATAGACAGTTAGGTCAGATAGGTCATCTTTACTCCGCCCAGAATATCTAACAATAGATTATTTCGGAAAAATACTGTTCAAATCTTTTGGTAACCTAAATATGAAATTGTGGTGTGTGGCAATTAACAGGAATTTAAATTTTGGTTTGTTCTTAGAAAAAATTGACAAAATTTTTTTCGAAAGGTTTAACGTCCTTACAATGATACATCATTTCTGAAGCAAATGGTAATTGTAATAAAAAGTCCTATTAAATTCTTATTTTGCGTTGACGTTTCTCGGAATAAAATGTGTTCGCACACGTTTTGAGTGATTCTGAGAGGTTAGCAGATTACTCAATTTTCTAATATATTCCTCAACCTCTGAGGCGGATTCCTTGAAACGAGCCGCCGACCCACTTCGCCAAATTCTAATTAAAGAATGATTTCTTATTCACATGCGGCAAAGCTCGTGTTTTATGTAACACTCATCTAAAACGTATTTGCCGAAAGGTAATTAAAGTTACGTACATGAATATAATACGTTAATGTTTTATGCAAATGGTTGTTAGTTTTGCGTTACACGTATGAAACATATTTTGGTTTAATATTTACAAAATACGTCTACTTGTAATTTACTAAATATTTGGTAAGTGTTATTTTAGAAAAGATGTGTATTTTTATAAGTAGTTAACGAGCATGCAGTTTACCTGATGGTAGATAAGTGGCTACTATAGTTCATGGACATCTGTGTTCAACCTCAGATAACATTTCTAACTGGAACCACAAAAGCATAGGTACACCTGAGGACTAAGCTGGTACATCTTGGATAAGTATATCTCCCTCACCACGCCCTTCAGAGCGGCTTCTACTGCCTTCAAATTTATCCACCTAACAACAGTTCATGTAGCTTTTTAAGACGCTTTTATGTACACATGTTCTTCCATTACCTGCTTGGGAATCTTTAAAAAAATGATGTATAACTCAATAAACAAGTACAGCGAGACATATGATTTTGAACTCAAATTATGACACTATTGTCGGTTGTCAAAGCGTGTAAGGTCTCAATTTGTACCCATGTGAAAGTTCCATATTTTCATACCATACGGTAAATGCTAAATATTTTATTTCATTCACATATGTATCTAACACGAATTATACATGAGTTATATCGACAGGTCGTTGGCATAGGACAAAAAATTGCTGATTCTTATTGTTATGCAAAATACAATGGAGGTGCGCGGTACTGATGTCACATCTGATGTGTCACGAATATATTATATGAAACACAATAAAACGCATGTTTTAAAAAACAAACCGGATTATGCATAACAGTATGTAATACTTAACAGTGCATTTTAAACAATTCGTCGAATAAGGATGTCGGGCTAGAATAAATGTAAAATAGTTTTTAAAAAACGATGACTGTAATAATAGTTACATTTGCAGTTCAACTTTATTCGATGTTTACGCATCCATAGCCGTGATTTGTTGCCAGAATTTTTATTGTCCCTCCTTTTATATTATTTTTCTCATCCCCACGACACACCCCGAAATAGGGTAACTTTTTTCGTAGTCATTTCCGCCGTTCGACGTTTTAATTGAGAAATATCGTCATTGCTTCAATTTTTCCTTCCCGCATCGGTATAATTTTGTTTAAATGGATATCTCGTACCAAAAGCTTGCGCATAAATTGTTCTTTGTATATTTTATTATTGTTTGAATAGGCTGTACCTGTTGTATTTTTTTCTAAAATTCACACTGTTTAATAATTTTCACCGCTCCAAAATTATAATAAATTGTCTAATTGCCAAAAACATATACTTGTGCTATATTACGAAAGCTTTGTGATGAGAAAAATAAAGATTTTTTTATAATGTAGGTATAGCAGACAAACATCCGCCTGATGGTAATCTACTGTCGCGTTTGGGCGTTTGTAATCAACCCCAGATAAGATTTCTACCTGAGTTCAACTACAGATGCATCGCTACCCTTACGGACT
>DWIJ01000307.1:0-12151 GCA_018248315.1 Chioides albofasciatus
TGTAATAACAACTGTATCCCATACCACCCTTGACCTCAAGCTCCATACAAAATATACCGACATGATTACACATGAACATTAAACTATGATAATGTCTTTATACGATGACAAAAGCCATCTAACTCATTAAGATATCGCTTATCGTCGTAAATTGTTAATTTTGATATTGTTTGTTGTAGACCGGTATATTTTTTTTATTATTACAGAAGTATTGTAGGTAAATAAATATGCTATATTATTACTAAAGTCAATGAAGGAAATTTTCATACCATTTAAATTGCTTCACTATCATCATCATAAACATTACCGTCCCATTGCTGGGCACGGGTCTGCTCTCAGAATGAGAAAGATAAGCCATAGTCTTCCTCACCGGCCAAGTGCGTATTGGCAGACTTCACATACCTTTGAGATTTTTTCTATGAATCTCTCAGATAAGCAGGTTTTCTCACGATGTTTTCTTTCACCGTTAAAGCAAGTGATAATTAATTTCTAATACGCACTAACTTAGAAAAATCAAAGCACGTGCCTGGTATTTGAACCTCGGACCCCTCGATCGAGAGACCGAGTTTCAACCACTAGGCTATCACTTTTAACACCCACTCTTATTCAAGTTGAACAAATTAACAATAGCTCAGTCAAAGTTTGTTAAAACCAAAGTCATCTGTAGTCTGTTTAAACCCGGGATAGCAGTGTGACCTTTACCGGTAGCTGGGTGGGCCGTACAATGCCTGACCTGAGATTGTTCAGTCATGTCGTGACCCCGCGGCGTACGTAAGACGTTGCTGGGAGGTATTTCAGTTAACATGTTTGTAGGGATGGAATCTAAGCAATGTTTAAGGCGAAACATGGTTCCTTTCGAGATTATGCATGGGGCTTTTATAGAGCGGGCGTTGTCAAGTTCATACAAAAACTTTCATACTTACGAGTACATCATTTGAGTTTGACTGATGTTTGACTTATGTTTAAGAACAACTTATTACCTGGTAATAAGTCGCGGATAACACTTTTTTTCTCTCCAGGTCCTGCTTTCAATTGATTATTTAAAAAAAATTACATTTAACTCTATGTATGTTTTTTACAATTTATGCAATTTGGAACCAAATCATACATGCTGCGTACCTGGTAGCAAGTAGTAATTGCTAGTAATAATTCACAATAATTCTAGAATTGGATTAGATTCTGACCTGACTACTAGTCTAGTAGACTAAGGACTGAGTTGCCTTGTGCTAAGTAACTCTTCGAATCCAAAAGTGTATTACGTACGTATGAATTTTGTCAGAAGTTACGGGATTTTCGGTGCACTTTTGATTTTGAGGCGGGTTATAAAAAATCCAATTTGCCTACCAAATGTCGATCACATTTGACAAATTTTTCACAATTTCTTCAATCGACAATTTAGCATTGTCAAATTTCGATCTTTTGTAGGAAAAAATGAAGTCATTGATTTTAGACGTTAATAAAATAACGTCGAAATTTCGGATGAATTCGAAACTTCGACGCTATTTCAGAGTACCTACTTAACTGCTATAAACAACGGAATAACAGTTACAAACACAATGTCTACATTTATGGGAATAATTGAAAACGTGAAATGGAAAGTCGTGAACTGATGAATAGAATTTTTTACGTCAACTCCGAACAAAGAGCTGACTTACTTTACTTACAAAGAAAAATTTTTGTCATTATCTACAATTTGCTCTACTTTTAAACTTGGAATTCTTGATTTTATTCTCTGTCGTATCAAACGCTGTAAAAACACTGTTTAGGTCTGCTTACACTGAGGGTAGGTTGTATCACGTAACTTTAATGTTAACAAAAGCTTAACTAATCGTCGAATCCATGGTTAAAAAATGTATTAGTTGCACCATTTTAGTTACGTCATTACTTATATACAAAGTTAATGATAAAGTTAATATGTTTGTTTACTTCCGTATCTCTCAACGTCGACTAAAAATTTTGGTAATAGCGACACAAATGACGTTATTAGATAACAAATAAATTGGTGCAACAAAGAACTGTTACATTTCATTGTTATAGTCAAAGTTATTCTTTCGATGCAACCTACCCTGAAATATATAGTTTAGGATTATTTAAAACGGGAAAATAGCAGATAAGGTGCTTAGATAAACAGGCCTTTATGAAGGTTTTTTTCTTAAGGAAAATTTATAAGTACTAAAATGTTCGAAGTGTCTTAGAATCTGAAAGGTTTACGTCTTTTAAACATTACTACCCTTAAAAGGGATTGTGCTTAAAGCTGAGGCAATAATGACTTGATTAAGAGGGTAGCGAGGTTATGGACAATACAAAAAGTCTACGGTAATGCTTCTCTTCAAAATATTAAGATTAAGGCGTCGTAAAACATCCTCTATAAAAACATATATCTCCAACATAAAGAGACAATATGCTTTTGCGTTTTAGTTGGTAGGACGCAGTAAGAGCGACATTTATAACGCTCAGTTTTATAGGAAATCCTGCTCCTGTGTTCTGGTTTGAAGGTTGGGGGTAACAGAGACTCTTACACCGCTTAAAGTAGTTTTCAAGGGTAGTAAGCAATCGTATTCATTTTCTCATCTCATTTTATGTTTTAATATCTCATTAGTTTTTCATTTGGCGGCAGTTACCACTTATTATTTCTATTCCTAAAACCATTACTGTCTCACTGCTGGGCACGGGAAATCTTAGAATGGATTAGGTCACAGTCACTTGCGCTGGCCAAATGCGTATTGGTAGACTTCACATAATTTTGATATTTTTTTAAATATCTCTTGTGAGCTTCCCTCTTGTCTCTGTGTAAAGTTTCTTCACGATGTTGTCCTTCACCGTTAAAGCAACTGATAATTAATTTCGAATACGTAAATAATTTTGAAAACGTCACTGATGGTGGTGGTGCGGGGACTTGAACCTCGGAGCCCTCGATCGTGGGGACGAGTTTCAACCACTAAGCTATCAATACTTTACTTACCATAATATGAGACCACTTACCACTAGATACACATTTCATTTGCTCCTTCAAAGTTGAAAAGTAAGTAGACATTCATATCATCACAAGCGAAATAAGGAGAGGTCTTTTAGAAGAGCCTGACTTAAAAATGTTCCTCTTAACGTCGGCAGTTCTCATACAAATTCATGCCTTCGTAGGGGATTCGTATAAACTACAAAGATACGACATTTTTACGATACCGCGTGACTGTTCGGATCTTTATTTTATGCGCCATTTAAAATTCCTACGTTTAGGAGATGAAATGTTTACTGACTTTTTACGTACTTTTCGATAGTAGTAGTAGTATTCTTTGGTAAATGTTCTAGTTTTTTCCTTGCGAAAGAAAAAGTATACATTCAAATAACATAGAACCTCTTTTCTTTGAAGCAGTAAAATAACTTTCTTTACGTAGTTCCTATAGGACACCAGTATCTTTCTTAGGACGAATACACAAACACGTAGTTACAGAACCAAATCAAATTCAACATTTAGATATTTACTTGGCCAAGGATCGAACACGGAACCCACTGCGTGTCAAACCGGTATGGCCACAAAGGACATATCGTTGAAATATCATTGCAATTTAGGATGGATCCATTATTTCGAATGCTAAGAACTACAACAAACGCTCTAATCAGGAATAGCGAATGTGGACATTATCACAAAAAAAATGTTTTTGAGAGCATTTCTGTCGTTTTTTGAGACTTTCACAATCCGCCATTAACCGCCGGGTGGTATTTTTTATGAGTTAACGACATCCGCTAGATAAATTGGAGTAATGGGCTGTAACTGTCTGGACGGTCTGGTGTAACTCAAACGTCTTATTTCATACTGGATGACATGTTTCATCTACATATAAAAAACTATAGATTGTTGGTTTATTTAAGGTCCTAAACTCTGTTCTGGTCTCATACTTTCGTGTTAAAAAGCAAAAGATTAAACCTAAGCGTTGGTATATTTTATTTCGATATGACGATGGAGGAAGGAGCTTTAATAATAAAACTATTTCATATCTTAAAAAAATCTTTAAAATTGTTAATGATAAATATTTGAATAACAATTTAATGTCGTTAAACTCTTCGTCAACGTGACGTAATGACCCATTAGCCAAAGCGAATTTGTAATTCATGCGCGAAATTTAGTAACATGAGAATCCAGTATCTACTCTAATATTATATGTATGCAAATACAGTACTGAAGTTGATAATAATATTGTCAGAAAAACTTGCCCTCTCAATCGGTGAGTCTGAGGTTCAAATCCCTAGCACGCACCTCTGACTTTTAAAGTAAGAAATTAATTATCGCTTGCTTAATAGTGAATATAAACATTGCGAGGAATTCTTACCTTAGTGTTCTCACAAAATATTCTGAAGGGAATGTGAAATCTACCTATTCGCCCTTGGTCAATTAGGTAGACTACGACCTAAGGGCCCTCACTCTTACAAGAGACCCCTGCCTAGCGATTCAAATATAATAATGTTGACGAAAATTTACAGAAGAAGACATTATAGTAAGAGATAGAGCTAGTATTCTTGAAATAAAGAGATAATGACTGCAATATATAATAATGCAGCTAATGCAAAAACATACATATCATGGAAGTCGATGAAGCTATGTATTTAATGTAATTCATGCTTACAATTTGAATTAAGTATTCTTTTCTTCAACAGTTTTCTCCAACAGTTTTTAATTGCATTAATATTTTTTGTATAATATTTTATTAGGAAGTAGCATAACAGTAATGGCCAACTTTTAAACACCGTGACGCAAGTATGAGATTTTATTTCCTTAGATTGTGTCTTCACTTCACTTTACTGTCTTCTGCGTTTGTGAAATAGACGAACGGAATGAAAAAATAAAACCGAGTGAAATAAAAGAGTGTCTGAGCCTATTTCAAATGTAAATCTGTGTCATTGTAACGAGTCGGCTCGCCTGGAAATAAGACGGAGGTCGGGAGATTGTCGCTTCTTGCTATCGTCGACTGAAGCGTTCTGGAGATCTCAAACCCTCCGCGGGATTTGCGACGAGTTTATGTGAGAGGGAAAGTTAAACAATGCGAGTTGATGTGCCGAGACGGGTAGGCATCTCTAGTACTTACAGCGAACATTCGGATATATCGTTCAATGTCGCTGATCCGATGTGAGTCGGTATTCGTCTATATTATATAAGGGTTCCACTGTCTCAACCGTTCACTTTAGGAGCGCGCGCCATAAAAGATTGATGTGACTTCTGCAACGCTACGTTTTTATTATTGGTTTGGTTTTTACGTATGCAAAAACAGATTTCACTTTTATACCAGAAATTATTATAGTACAGTACATTTAATAAATCTAAATAACATTGATATTAAGTCAATAAAATATAAAGTTTGCGATAAATACCTATCCCGTATGTATGTGTAAAACATAAATAATACTTAAAAAAAGTCGGCCAAGTGCGAGTCGGACTCGCACACCGGGAGTTCCGAACAAACCTGTCTGATTTTATTACAGCTTAAAGGAATTGTATTTCCTGAGTATTTCATATGAATTTCAATTTAATACCTCTACGCGTTCATGAGTAAATTTAGAATTATTAAAAATATATTTTTTTACGTTGAAACAAAAAAAGACGGTTTTCGCGATTTTGACCTATATCTGTGCTATAACACCTTGCTTCCTTCCAAATTTCAAGATTCTGAGTTCACGGGACGTGCCTTGTATGTTTTGATTCCCTTGCGAGTGACAAAACTTGCGGAAATTTGATACATAAACGACTGTATCTTTTGATTGCGTGGGCTTAAAGTTTTGATTTTTTCACAGCACCAAGGGACCGTAGATTTGAGCATTTGATATAAGTTTCAGCTTAATACCTCTACGCGTTCCTGAGAAAAAGGGTCTTGACCGAAGGACAGACGGACGGACGGACGGACGGACAACAAAGTGATATTATAAGGGTTCCGCTTTTTTTCGGAACCCTAAAAATGTAACAGCTACTCTTAATTAAGCAAATAAACAGTCTCATTTAAATCAGTTATTATTTAAAGAGATAAACAGCAGTACACTAAAGTTTATTAATAAAACTTCATAACTTCAGCCACTATCTCCGTGTATTTATTCGTTAATACCACAAACGAGCCGCGGTAGAGTGTAGAAGTTTGCGGCATTAAGTTGAAAAGGTTTATTATTTTTAGTTAGCAAACACCGCAGTAAATAAAGAGCGGTTTACTCAATGTCATTATATTCCGCAACTGCAGTTTTGGGAGCGTAAATATTACTTAGCTTAAGTAAGAGATTCAAGAGACATACATAGATTGCGTCTGATGGAATGGGAATGAGCTGACGTTATCAAACTCATGAGCTCATGAGCTTGATAACGTCAAAATGTAGTTTTAATTAATTAAGGCGGAAAATAAGTTGATACTACATTTTTTAATGTACTAAAAATTGACGTAAGGCAGTCAAGTAATAGAAGTAATTACGGACCATTTTATAAGTTTTGAATATAATATATTCGCGAGGCTTTAAAAATAACGAGATGACCATGCCGTCCAGAAGTTATTTAGGTGATGAATTTAGAAATTTATCAATTTTCGGTGACCTTGTTTTCGTATCCATTGTACCTGCAACACAAAATTTCCTATTACAGTCTATAAATATTTAAGATATTTATTTAAAGACAATTATTATCAACCGCGTGGCTCAGCGGTCACCATACCGGTCTGACACGCAAAGGGTTCCGGGTTCGATCCCCGGCCAGACCATACATTACTTTCCAATTTCTGTTACTTTTAAGTAGTCTTCTTAACTTCTCCCTTCATTATTTTTAAGTTCGTTGTAAAAATACGGTTTGTATATTTAGTTTAAATATGAAAATATCAGTTGATGTTAACTTTTTGACAGATTTATAAATATCTGATAAAACACAATCATCATCAAATATTTTATATCACGCCGCCAGACTATCGTTAAGGCATTACAAAAGCGTATCTCTGTCCAATCTCGACGACAATAACAACGGCGCATCCCCCGTGGAGGGTTTCAAGATATTTTGCACAATGGCACCGCAGCCATATAATAAACGATCCAAGATACAGCTAACGATTTGATGTCTAGCTTGAGATAGTTTTAAGTATACATACATATTCTCTGACAATGATATACATGTTAGGTGAAAAAACATAAATTTCTCATGTATTTTCTGATCATGCAGTTATACTGATGGTAAATGGTTACTGCCAAACATGGATATGTTTGATAAAACTTCAAATAATATTGAAGTTCCATTTGGACATAGATACATTGTCATTTGATAACTACGTCGGAACTGCGAAAGTGGCCTCCATCGTATAATATCAGTATCAAGTACTTTGTTCATATATAAACAATTTGAAAAGGGAAATACCTTAGCAAAATTAGCCCTCAGGATGTAGTGACACTTTTATAGTCAACTTCAGGTGGCACTCCAATTTGATCTGACTTTGTTTACATAGGTATGTCTTAGGTACTTATTATCTAATGTCCAACTTCAGGTGGACTGCTTCCTTATTACTATTAATAATATTACGTACTATTTTTAATAATTTTGACTTGAGCGTATGATTTTCTTAATCATATAAATCAAAGCAAAAGCGTAAAATAAGCAAGTGGCCCACTTACTTAGAGCATAATATTATGGCCGGTAAAATATACCGTTAGCGTTGGCTACGGAGCCGACTACAATTTTCAAAGGCTGACACAAATTGCAAACTAATCATAGTCCAGCAATTGGGTCGCTTAGAAGAGGTCGGTTCCCCGTTCCGCGACGCGCCGTAACTGCCGCCCTCCAATTAGCCGCCCGCCCTTGTGGGCCGATAACTGCCCACGAGACTTATCTATCGGACCGAGTGTTATGTACCGGTAAACGCCGCTGGGATTCACATTCAGCTTCACCCTTATAAATACATCCGTGATATTCTATGGTTTGTTAAAGCTGTGATGGTAATGTTTTTCTTTAGACTTTTATTCACTGAAGAGTATTGTTTGTAAAGTTGCTCAAACGAATTGTTTTATAATTGTAGCTGTAAGAAGTTTATCTGCGTTACATGTTCAGCGTTGTATTACAATAGCGAGTATATTGTGTTAATTACTTTTTAATAGCTTAAATAACTATTCTGTTTGGATGTACGATAGATGTCTTCCGTATAGTTATATTAACCGGTATTGTCTGATTGTCCTTTTACTAAACATGTGGAACCCCATGGAGTGTTTGGAAATGGGACTTTAGGACGTTACAACGAACGATAACAAGAAATGGCAATTATAAACCCTTGTTTCATTTGTAGGAAAATTGAACCATTACAATAATAACTTTACTTATTGAAATTTATAATATTTCAACGTAAAAAACTTATTATTCTATTGTTTGTCTTTCTCTATGGGGTAATATTGGAAACAGATAATATACATTTTTTATAATATAGAAGCACCAGACGATCATGCAGTCCCCTTGGAAAAGTGTGAAGAAAGTAAAAGAAAGAAGATAAATATTTTGAATGCTACTTAGACATAATGTCTAGTAATAGTAATAAAACTTTTTTGGAACGAATGTATCCATTTAACTCATAAAATCCCATTCACGAGGTTCCACGTGGGCGGAAATAAATATACCAATTAGGGACCTTTTGCCCAACGCACGCCATTATTCAACATCCGGGGTGAGTTACAAAACCAATTAATCTTATCGCTTATTATGCATCTAACAGACAGGTAATTGGCGTGATCAATATTCTATTAGGAGATTTTTAACGAAGAATCTTAGAAAGGTAATTAATTGGCCCGGAGAATAAACATTGGATTAGAGCTATATTGACTTTGTTTTCGTTGGATATTAGTGTTTAACTTATATTTTTCAGCTTTATTTGATTTGATATTAAACAGTGCTATGTTTAAACTGAATCACGTAACTAAACGTCTACGTTAAAACTTTAATATTTTAAATGCAAGAGCTTTTCAATATGAAAGACTTTAAGTCGTAGTAAATCAACTGAAAGACATATTTTTTTTACAAAATTAGTTGAAAGGAGAGCGAAAGACGTAACCCAAGAAAACTTATATTTACAGGAAATTAGAAGCCCAGCGACCGGAGCTTTATAGCTTATTTAAACCTTAAAGTAAGTAGTCTACGCGACGTGGAATCTAGATTACATTTAAACATGAAATAGTTTTCTTTTTGTACTAGCTACATGAATGTTATTGAACTTTCAAATTGGTATTTGAAATAGACAAAAAATATTTTTTATGAACCCAACAGGGCGGAACCAAAGTTCCATAAAAAATACAGTTCATGTGTCTTTCTATATATTTATTTTTTAATGTTGTATTTCGATAAATAATACAATCTTGCCATTTGTAAATTCGCAGTAGGTACTGTAGGTAGATACCTATATTTCATATTTTTTCAATTTCCGCCATTTCAGACATAATGGGCTCATTGACTGCGAAACGTTTTCAATATTTGAATTTGCTCATTTAGGCGCTTACCTACCTTGTCGAGAGGAAACATTTTCAATTATGTATTTTTGATAATACGAGGGTAATGTTGATTTCTTGTTTATTGTACGTTTTATTATAATATAGGAATAGCTATGAGCACTGGATGGTAAGTGACTGCCACCCATGTACATGTGTAATCAACCCCAGATAAGATCAGATTCTTACTCGAGGTTGGCTACAGATGCACTGTTAACCCTTAGGACTAAGCGGAAATGTCTCGGAAAAGTAAGTTTCCCTTACACACCCTTTAAACTTCTGCTATTAGGCAGAAGTAGGTGTGGCGGTGGTACGTCGGAGTTGAACTACAGAGTCTGTAGTACTATAGTATAGAGGGCTCTACCACCTTTAAAAAGTTATATTACATTCATAAATACACCTTCACACACCCTTGACAATTTTTAAGAACTCATGAGAATGCGTGCTGATTTGCTCACGGTTTTCTTCACAGCTAAAGCAAATTAATTTCCTTAATTAACAGAAAACTCAGAGGAGCGTGTCAGCGATTCGAACCTCGGATTTCTCGATTGAGAGGCAGAGTTTGTAACCACTAGGCTATCCATACTTGTTCTATAGCACACGCTTCAAATCAGAACACAGAAACGCGAACACGTCGATAGCAGGGAAATACGAACATGGGAAAGGTATAATCAATTTAATTAGGGAGCCAGATACTACAGGCAGAATGGAAGCTTATATTACACGAGTGTACTTATTGGAGATAAAGAATAAGTAAAATAAAACACAAATGTAAAAAATATATCATATAAATTCAGATTCGGTTCAAACAGATTAATGATTTATTTAATTTTCTTTTCGGATCGTCCCTTTGATGTGTGTTTGTTGGCAAATAAATTAGAAAGCGTAGCGTACTTCTAACGCAATAAATATTTTTAAAATGTTTTATTAGCTACGTTTGTATGTAACTGAAATTTAAGTATTAAATAATCTACTTCTTGATGCTACAAGCAGAACCCGTTGGGTCACATTATCGAAAATTTCACGCAAATCCCTATTTTGTCTCGTTTCAAATATAGCCTATGTTCATCAGGAATAATATTCATAGGATTCTAATGGTAACATAATTTTTCAAATCGGTCCAGTAGTTTCGGAACCTATTCAATTTAAATAAAAAAATGAAATCTTTCCTCTTTATAATATTAGTAAAGATTTGAATCCTTATAAGTATAATTTGATTGTTAATGAAATAATGTGGATTATCAGGCTGATCTGATCATAGACCGAATAAGTAGATGGATTTTCGATACTAACGCTTCGAGTTTCAACTCATTTGAGTTGTTTGGGCGACTCCAGTAAGTGTAGTATGACTTAGGGTGCCTATCTACTAAAGATATACGAGATAGCTTAGAGGCGTGCGAGATCGAAGCTATGCTATGAAGCTTAGGTAAGCAAATATTATGCGCTATGACTATACATACCTAACTTAAGCAGAAAATCAAGCAATCCTATACTATTCGGTTTGTCAAGCTCAACTTTGTAGTTTAGTTTCGACTTTGCATACCGCTACTTTTCGAGATAACTCATGTATAAGTACCCTTAGTGTCAAAATCTGATGACAGAGCCGAGAGCTAGAAAGTTGGGAAGAGTGAAAGTTCTAATGTTTGTAGGACACGGACTATTAACGTTGAATGTACTTGTAGATTTAATGATAAAATCTTTAGGGTATACCCTTTAAGGATCCAAAAAAGATCAATGGTTATTATGAAATGATATTCGCTTGTGAAGGTGTCTAGCTGAACATTTATTACCCGAAATTGTCAATAAACGCTAATTGGAGAAAGGAAGTTTCATACAAATGTAGTATTTTGCGATTTTTTTGGTTAATCGAATTTTATTTAGATTTTTAGTCGTCAATCGTGAACAATCTATTAGTCTCCCGCCTCTCTTCGTAGAGCGTGAAAGATGTAGTATAGTTTAGACCGTAGTCCACAGCGCTGCCGATTTGTGAATTTCTAGACCTTCATACACCTTTGGAAACTTCCTATTTTATTAAATTGCTTACATGCATGTTGGTTACATACTTTTTCCTTCACCTTTGTAGCAAATAAAAATTGATTTCTAAAAAAACACTCAACTGGAACATCCGATTCGAACCTCTGATTCTTCAAATGAAAGGCTTTTACTATTACTGGTGACTTTCAGTTTCTTACAAATTGACTACTATTGATATTTTTGCACTTCCCTGTTCTAGAAATTTGAACATGGAATTCTGTAAGTAAATTTTGGCTATCAATGCTCATGTTGAAAAAAGTTTTTTCTATTTTGGCTTTCGTTTTTGTGGTATTCCCTAGGCGTGACGTTTTAATAATAGTACGGTTCGGTGACCAACCCTTTGTATCGGCCGTAGTGCTCACATTGTGTTCGGATCTGATTTTATTGGGTCCAACTTCAATGAATAGAACCGTCGGTAAATATACACACTCACAGCTTTTGTGAGTCTTCTACTTTTCAGGATTATTTACTTAATACTATAGGTACCTGATAGCGATATAGCAGTGATAGCCTAATGGTTAAGGAACGCAGCCTCTCATTCGAGGGGTCCGAGGTTCAAACCCCTGGCACCCAAATTAATTATCACTTGCTTTAACGGTGAAGGAAAACATCGTGAGGAAACCTGCATACCTGAGAGATTTATATAAAA
>DWIJ01000308.1:0-12149 GCA_018248315.1 Chioides albofasciatus
GTAAATAAATACAAATAAGATAAGTAGTATTTATTCGTCAAAGATAATACATAAACAATTCTTGGAAAGTTCATAAAAAGAATTTATAAATGTAAAAGAAAGAAGTTTTACACTGTAGTGTATGAAGTTAAGAAACATTAGGTGAAGTAAGAAATAAGTATTTGCTAGATTTTTAAATAAATCGTGCAAATCAATCAATACTTATGCACCTCAAATAAAATGAAATAAAATTATTGTCTTTACGAGAAGTTCCATCTTCGAAAATACGTATACCGTATTTCCGTCCAAGAATGACATTATCAATAACAATAATCTAATACGTTACCAGCAATGGATAAAACAACGAATTTAATATATTAGGTATATAGTTATCCACGAAAATATCCTCTCGCATCGTATTTTTGAAGCGGTATCATTAATTTTACAATGCATTAAATATGAGTCAGAGCTAACGTTAAGATTTTTTATACCCAAATTACTGGTTTAACGGAACACCAATGACTAATTCTGTAGACGACGAGAAATTTCTAAAAAAAAGCAAGCAGTTAATATTAATTGGGGACAAATAAAGTTCTTATCAAATACGTACGGGAAATTACCTACACGATAGCAGTGTTGTCGTGCGATAGAGGTTATCACAGTAAGTAGAAACTTTATTTGCTCGATATGACGACATGAGCTTGATTAACAAGGAGCATAATAAAATATTAATAAAACGCTATCGATTCTGCATTATTTAATTATAAAAACCCGTTTCATAAAATTTGAGTTTCAATGTAAACGTTCTATGCTTATTGGACGACTTTTATGCTAAGTCCAAGTGGTCACAATAAACATAAAAACTCTCAACAACAACTTCGTTTAAATTCATCATCGACTTAAGGTGGATTTATATTTGCCTGATGTGCCGTGACGTGACGCGTCAGAAAAGTATCGATTTCATACATTTAGTATTAACATCGCGACACATTACGCATTACTAGTATGAACGTTACCATACTAAACGACAAATATAAATCCACCTTTATTTCTTTCCCCTAGCCAAATTCGGTTAGTTAGGCTAAACACATCCTTGAGAGATTATTTAAAAAAACTGAGACATGTTGATTTCCTACGCGTCCCATATCGTCTTTCTATGCGTTAAAACACGTGATACATGTTTTTGATAGATTCATTCATACCGAACTAACATTGTAATAAAACTGAGAACGAAGATAAAAGGCTAGATTCGGCTCATCGTTTCGGTTGGAATGCATCGAGGTGACCACGTGACCACACATGCACCGGCCACCCGTGACCGCTGACATAGTTGATCACTTTCAGGTTCTCGTGTTACATTGCACTAATGTTGTGATACATTCAATTTCTGTCGTCGATTTCAAATCTAACTTTTAAACAAACATCTTTCGACGCGATAAAAAATGCCAAGTGAGACATAACTAAAACAAAATAAACAAATAAAAAATAATAAACATGCAAACCAAGTGGAAATCATAGATGTGGATTAAACATGACTAACACAAAAACAACCATAAAAAATACTCGATATACTAAGACGTAAAAATCACGAATTTAAATCAAATTTTCGTGGAACTGTAACGGACCTTATTGTCACTTTTTGTGTAACGTTTCCATTTAAAGAAACTGCTTACAACAATTGAATTATTAAATTTTTTGGTAACTTACTGAAATTGGAATTGGTCAAGGCTGGCCGTAGTGGACAATCGGTTACATAATCTTGGTTGCCCAAGTGTTGCTCGATCTACAAACGGCATTAAGGCGAATACATAATGCGTTGCAACAGAACACGGTAAGGAGAGATAGTTAGTTTTGTAACGCGTGACACAACAAAAGTTACTATAGTCAAATTATGGATCGTGATTGCGATCCTATCTATTAGCTACTGGCGCTCAAGGATTAACAATATCTGATTAAGTATGTATTACAATAGACATTAATTTTTCTGTCTATGACAATGTGTTTTGTGACGGTCTCCCAATACTCTCCAAAAGATGGTGCTATTAGTCCCCTAAATTCCTATACCCAGACCAACTCCAATTAACGTATGTTCAATGTTCTGCCGAACACCCTGTATAAAGAAAACCCTGTAAAAATAAAACTATTATATTGATACAACAATCGCAAGAGCACACAATTACTACTGCCTCATTAAAATAAAAAAAATATTTTAACGTAAAACTGTGACCTAAACGTTTAACAGTAACGAAACTCTTAACATCCTTTTAAATCTCCATCGAGAAGAGGGATTCATATGTAAGTATTAGGTATATTTATGTGTATACGTACATAGAGCGCAATTTCCGGAACGCGCAATAGAGCGCTAGCTATTTTGCGCTCATTCCGTAAGCACTGACGAATATGACTATTATTTCCAAAGATGAGGAAATTATACAATAATAAAACGAGTTTATAACGAACAAGTATAAAAGGGGGGTCATGAACCAATTATCGGATTTTAAATATATTTACAGACGACCTCGAGTGGCAGTTTGTCCTGTTTGATAAAGAAAATGATCGAAAACAGTTTATTACTGCCAGTACTGTGATTTGACGCTCTTCCCTTTTCAAGTAAATCGAAATGTTCAAGAAACTTCGACAGTTAATAAACTCATAATCTTATTCGCACGATATCAAAACATAAACTTAAATAATTAAATATACTTTCCTTATTTGCGATTTATTTCTTAGAAGATGGTGATATCAAAACAATTATTTAATGTTTTTATGGACATTGAAGTTATAACGGAGGTCGATCACAGGTGCTGAAATATCTCTCCAGGTAAATTTAGAACGCCTAGAAATATGAATAATATGGGCGAAAACAGTTGCCGGGCAGAAACGTTACGGCTTCGGAGAAACTTCAAAGCACGGCGCCGTTCGCAGTGGCGAGGAAGTCTACCGCGCCTCATCATTGGAATGTTGTCGCCCTAACACCACAGTAGACAAGACAATGATACTTAAAAAATAACTTGATTGTCAGACATTTCCGTCATAGTATTCCGGATGAGCAAAAACTCGAACGTTCCTTCGTGTGAACGAAGTCGCGTGTGCGTGATAACATAATACCTTATAAGCTTTCCCTTATTCCGTGTTCATCTTGATGTACCCAGGAGTATGAAACCAAATAAGTAAGAATCTGCTTACTGCTTTGGTATTGTTGATGCAAGAAATTAATTGCAACAGTAGTAAAATAATTGAATACCAAAGGGTTTTACTACTTTTTAATTGAACCCATGAGTTGATGGCATCATCAGAACTGATACAGATGCCGATAGCAAAACATTCATAAAAAACAATAAATCGGCTGAATTTCTTGTCCGAGCTTCTGCAATAGTGTTATGATTTGATAGGCATATAAGAAAAAAATGTTTCAACTAACAATTTGGCCTCCCATATTAATTTCATTTCGTTCTACACAACGTACAGGCTAGGAGACTACATACATACTTGATTTTCAACTCGACTCGATGTCTGTTTAGAGTTGAACCAGTGATGTGCAAACGGTGCGATTTGTAACGGATCGCGGTACAGTTAGATGTAACGCAACATTTGCGGTAATATTCACGTTAATAAACGATCCTCATTCCCACCACTTGCCGTACTAGATCGTGTGTGTAATTACATACTGTGGCATTTCGATGTCAAGTTGTAGGCCTACTTCGTTCCTAATAACAGTTAAGCAAGTTTTTCGATAAGTGTAGCGGGCAACTGCTCAATAAAATTAGAGCAATAGTAATAAATGATTCTGGTATTTTATTATGCTTTACCTAGTTAAAATGTTGAATACCTCACCTAGGTAGTTTTCTTGGATTTGCTTTCGATTACATGCTATTTAAAATTAACGACCCCAACTTACGATTGTTTTTAATAATTTCAAAGAGTAATGCTATAAATTAAAAAAAATGCTGCCCATAAAATAAATGGTCGTGTGGACTACGGAACCCTTCAGTGTGTGTGGTCCGACACGCACATTTTTAACTAATACTTATTGAGGTTTTTAAGTTACTTAAGCTACGAGAACAATTTGTATGAAGAGATATTTTACAAAAGAGCATACAGAAGCATAATATCACATACACTTAATTTTGAACGAAATTACGATCTCAGTAAAGTGTTGTAAGAAATAATTTATACAGGTAATTGTTTGCTACAGAATTATGCATAATATATATGTACTAAAGCTCGAAGTAAAAAGCTTTTCGGTACTTTCCGCTTTATAGATATCCTAATCGTGTCATGGCCGGGCCCGGATAAGTTACAGAGTTAACCTAAATTGCTCTATTTAGTTCACCGTAACTTCTAACTGATACCACAGATAACATGTACAGTCAGACGATTCATAGTTAAATTGATTTTTACAGGAGAATTTTAGGCAGTGATTGCTATACAACATAGAATAAGATGAATATAAATTTATGTTGAAAGACATTGAAAACGTTTTAGTTAATCTCGGCATACTCTAAAAATAGTTTCATGTTTTGGGTAATTCGGGGCGAACTGCGGATGTGCTTAGCTAAATTTCTTTAAAAGCTAATGTCTGTGTTTATGTAGTGATAGCCTAATGGCTTGAAACTCAACTTGTCAAACAGAGGTTCGAAACTATGTACATATGAAATCATTAGAAATTAATTATCTTTAACGGCGAAAAAAGAAACGTTGAGGGTAAACACAAGCTAGGGTATTCTTTAAATAAAATGTTCTCAGACGCGTATAAAGTTAGTTAATTATTAATATGCCAGCGTTGACGACTGATGTCTACCCAGACCAGACCCAGTCGAGGACACCTGCCTGCTATCCTCACTGGCCACGAAACATAAGCGAGGTAGACCACATGAAACCTCGTATGACAAAAAGAAAAAAGTAAAAAGAAAGGAATATTACTGTAATATAACAAGAGAGAGTAGACCTTAGCGTGTCCTCAAGACATTTCCAAGGTAAGACGATTGTTAAGCTTACGTCGACTTAAGTATCGCTAATGCAACAAGACACCCTTGTATCTCGTTAGTGGATGTTCCCCTTTGTTCAGAACTTGCTTCATACAAGTTACTGTAAGGTCGATCATATTTTGACGCGCCGGTTACGGAGGGATTTAAGCCAAAGGATCACGTACTGACTAATTATTGCAGACTAGATACTCTGTTATATTAACTACTAAAGTTAGAACTATGAAATTTGGACGATGTTTTTATTTTTATGATGCAGATATATCTATTTATAAATTACTACAGTCTACGTGTAATAAGTCACAGTTTGTAACTACATATTTATCTACTTATAGTCCACTGCTTAACATATGCCTTTCTTAAACTGCATTACTCCTACAGGTCCTAAAACTTCATAATTTCAGAAATTTCCAGGTGTTTTTTTTCCATAGCTAAAATAAAATATTTACGTAGACCTCTAGCGCAATAAGATTATTTAGATGCTCCATCGTTAGTTTGAGTCTCCGTCTTTGTTCCTCATACATCTTGAGACGAAGAGCCTGCAACATCCTACACTTTAAATAAATTTACAAAGCATAGTCACACGCAAGAAACGTCAATATGGTTTACTATAGACGAAAAAAAATCAACACCTTTTATTTGCTACCTGCGGAAGACGACTAAACCCAATAGACCAATTTAAAGCGCAGTCGTTAAACATCCTCATTGACGCGCATTTTTCGCGCGTTGGCACCCACCCAAGGATGAAGACGACAAAAACCGGTCGGACCGTTGTGCCTAAACAAAAGGCCGTAGTAGGAAACATATTAACAAAAAGAATCCTTCCTCGTTCCATCTTCCGAGAGAGGAGCAAACTAAGCAAAACTGACTCACGACCGAACAAAGCACCAAACGACAAAACGAAAGAGGAAAGCAGCGAGTAAAACGCGTGGTCTAAATTCAAAAGCGTGACTCTCAACTTCCGCGATGTACTGTTCGTTATGAACTCTCGATAGCCGAGTGAATACTGTTCGTGAAATCACGTTAAGTAACCGTCATTGATCGTTTCTATTTACGAAATATTAACTAGCTATTTGTCTGCCTTGTTTTATCATAACAAAATTTGTTTCAACAAACGTAACAGTAGTAGCTAGCCTAGCGCTTGTAGTGACGTGCACTTTAAAATTTTAAAAATGTTTCAGCGTATGACTAAGGTCACATTCGGAGATGGAGCGCAATGTCATAAGAATGCGGAGAGTCGTATTTTACAGATTTTTTACACAAATGCATACCCATTTTATTCCCAAGGTATTGAACACATTTCCTTGATTGCTGGAAAATTTTATATTCAACTGATGACTTATATTCCCTCAACTAGAAAATTTAGCTTTGTAACTAACTTTCCAAATATAGTTGGAATAAATATAATCCAATGACTATTTACTTGAACAGTGCGAACGTTTTCGTCTAAACACTCTAAACGCAGGGCTTCTGTAAAACACTATTTTTGTAGTCCATCCACACACATCCGTTCCGGCCATCAAACGTCAGTTCCATCAGATCAGATTAGTTATGATACTAAAGTCACGTCATCACCTGTCGCCGGTAGATCTCATGGTACGGATGTTTGTTGAGTCACAACACAACACAAAATCGCCGAGACTGACATGCACAAAGACCTCTAACCTACAACTAAATTGGTGTTCATTTGGAACATAATAGCATAATGCAGTGTTTCTCAAAGTGAACCATAACGTCCATTTCTAGGTGTTAGGGACACTAGAGGGCGCTCAGGTTGTTCAGGATTAGTGATTAATATTTCGAGGACTGTTTTCAAAGACAGCATTCTTAATAAAAAAAAATTCTTCAATGTTATCCTCCCTTTTTTCGTCGAGTTATTTCAGACTCAGAAAAATGTTATAAAATAATCTTGTTTACTTTGCAAACTTATTCTCAAAGATCGGAAATTTTCCATTATATGACCGTTATAATACTACGAAAAATATTCTTAAAATAGAGGCTTAAAATAGTCCCGCCCGTAACTTTGAGTACCTCTGGTATAATGAGACAACTTGTGAGAGTATGTGGCACCTTTGCATCAAACTTGTGCTCGGACGGCCACTTAATTATTCCGAAACAACACATAGCTTCATACAAACAGGTTGTTAAAATATTCGCGAGCCGTCTTCTTGCTTCATTACTCACTACACTAGCCACGTTCACCAAAATAGATATCGTTGAAAAACACTTGTTTGTCAACTTGCGTGATTTTTGCTGGAACAACAATTGACACAGCAACAAATATATTTTAAAGATGTCTGGCTGGTTGTCACCTTTTTTGGTCGAATTGCATTGTTTGATACGGGCCTCTCTCGCAATAGGTAGGCGCAGGCTAGGAATATACTCGATCACGCGAATGGGAAATTGTTAAAGGCATATAAGTTTATAACGCCCATAAAGCCTCCAACAAGGCTTATCATACATCATGTTTACATGATTAAATCGTGACCCACAGCTTAAAATGGTTCAAAACCAAGAAGCGGAAGCGCGTATGATATTTACTACTAGCGACCACCCATCCGACTCCCGGCGAATTTGCTTAACTTCGCAGATTAGTAACAATTTACAAACCTTCTAAAATATATTGCTTCTAAAGCCATTTAAAAACCTCTGTTAACCATATCAATAATTTTGTTGCGGGGTCAGGCATAAAAATCTTTATCGATTTTATAAGTAAAACGTTTTTATGTCGTTATCGAGAATGAATAACATAATGAACGCTGCTAATGAACCTTCGCCCTGGATTTCGAAACTATGTCGAGTCGAAATTGCAAACGTCGAACGTATATGTTGCCGCAACCGGCTTACTGAAAAGTTGTTTTCGATAGGCAGTGTTAAATATCCATTACTGCGTGTGGGATGAGATTTCATATTTCGCACAATTAACACGAATTTCTCATGTGTGGTTCTCTTTACGAATGGCAACTCTCAATACCAATTTTATCCGTCTAATACGGACAAGACCGAAAAAGTCGTATTATTTTCAAACATTTTATTTATGAAATTCGCATTAGGAATCAATAAATAATCAGTCCCTTTAAGTATGAAAGAAAGTACTGTAAAGAAAACATGACAGAGTTATTTTTAATCATTTTCAAATATCTATGAAGACGCCCATAAAGTAACTATGAGGTTTAACCAAGAATTAAAGCTATTAGTCTATTATGGAGTTTCCATCGCAAGCTTTAAAGTACAGGAAGCTCAAAACTAAGGTAGTAAAATTTTGATAATTCAAATAAAACGATGGTTGTTATTAATTTTATTGTATGCGCCAAGATAATATTGTGCGAATAAATCCAAGATTAAATCAATGACCAAATACACTCATAAATAATATTTCGATTTATTTGTTTTTGCTTGTGCACAAAATTGTTTTACTACGCTGTTCGCTTTTGTGTCACTTACAATTCTTGACAATTGCATATAATTCATGGTCCTTGTATTCATTGTTCACATCTATCTTAATAAAGTCAATAGTAATTTAACAGAAGCTTGTTAGTTGTTACCTTAAGCGTTCTAAATAGGCTCTATAGCCCTGGACTAGTTGATGATGCGGAAATAATTTTGACTTTGAAACGTTATTGCGGAAACCATGTTTTGAAAAACTCTAATTTACGTAGCGCTTTTTTGTAATTTTACAGCACTAACGTTACCATATAATAAAGCATAATTTAAATGCATTTACATCAAGCCACAGCTTCATTTAAAAATGATCTTGAGAGATGAGTTACGGTCATTTCTTTTTTTTTTTCAGCATTGTTTATTTTTGACTGTGTTCTTACATCACATTTTAAAATTGTATTTCCGTGTTTGTATAATATTACGAATACTGCAAAATTGTATGTTTGTATTACTAGTTAAACTTTTGAATTCCAGAGTTTTTATTTATAATAATTATGTACATCTAATTTCCGCCTGAGAAAATAAACCTGGTGACAAAAGTATTAAACGTAAATCTTGCCTTTTTTGTGTCAAATCGCGAAAATGAACATCTTGGACCATCACAAGGAGAGTTGGGGTTTAATTTTAACACGTCGTTTTGCGGGCAAACGACGAAGATTGCATCCGTGCATCTGAGATGAGTAAGCAGGCAACAGGACGCTAAACGCGTTTCAGAAACTTATTTTCGATCTCAAGATTCGCCGCATCGCAAAATCTTTTGAGCAAACGCAGACGCATTCGGAGATATTCGTGTTATATACGGTTTACATTTCAAAACAGATGGTACTGGTGGTGAAGGAAATATTTTATGTTTTGATATGACAAGACGTATATGCTTGATAATAAATTTAATTACAGAGAATATAATTTCTCGCTTTATGTATATGTATGTATAAACGCGCGTGACACCACATTTTAATGTTGGACATATCTTCCCAGATATGAATATTTTTTTTATCTTCGTGTACTTAACGTCACGTAAGAATTAATCGTAAGAATGTCGTGTAAGAATACATATTTTAAAAGGAAAAACAATAGAACGAGAACATTTCAAGACAATTATAGGCATTTAGGAAGCAACTTATACTATTTGATCAAAATCTTAGATATTAAATCTATGTTATAATACGTTTAAACGCTTCTATGCTATGTAAAGTATTTGCTGGCAGCTGCGTTTTATCTGTTCACGGTAAAAATATTAATAACAAGCAAACTAATAATAACAGATTGCAGTTATTAAGTCGTTTGTACCGGATGGCATACATAACTTGTTGTAATTGATAGCATACTGTGAATGTTTATATTTATAATCTTGCATGTGCGTAGTGTGGAATGAACTTCTCTCCTAGGTATTCCCTGAGTGCTGTGATAAGGAGTTCTTTCAACGGTAAGAATTTTCCTCAAAGCGGCGATACATGAACCATTTACGTGACGAAGTGTTTTTACGATAGCTGCTTACTGTGCAGTGTTTTATTATATGGTCCAACTAAAAAAATGAGTTTTCGATGGCTGAAGCATTCGAAGACTATTTCTTTTAGGTGCAAAGTTTAACGTTGATCCGAAGTATACTGCAGAGCTAAGACCTCAAAATCAAATACTTTCACTAAACGTCGCTGTCAAGCAACACGCGTCATCTGTTTATTACACGGTCCAATGACTAGCTCTTCATTCCATACGTCACGCGAATTCTTTTTCAAATGTACGCCAAGAAATGACCCGTGTGTCGAAGAGTTGAAACAACTTCGTTATAAATACGTCGATATTGTGCTTACATGATAGATAGATAGATAGATAGAAACTTGTTCTTTATCTGCCGATATAGCCCGATATTGTTATAGCCCAAATATCTAGTTTTGTATAAACAAAAGATTTATAAATATAGTACCATTTGAATATAAATTTATATTTAACAATCGAGATCGAATTTGATTTAGAGTCCGATTTTCTCACTGTGATAGACAAATAAAGCCGTATAAACATGAACGATATTATAATTTGCTACTTTTAATAACAACAAATTTTCCGCTAGTTCAACTTTACAAATTACTTGTACTTGTTCAAATTAAGGGTATAGGGAGTTAAGCATAAAATTTAGTGCTTCTAAACCATCTAGTTTACTGTCAGTCAATCAGAGTTTTATTACATAGATTAAAGAGATCAATTTGAACGTAAATTTGATTTGACTCAATATATTTAATTAATGGTCCTTGATATGAGTATTTGGTTTCTCTAGCGATCACGAATTCCGCCCTCCCACGCGCAGTCAGGGCTTGTACACATTTCATTGAAAACAACATATCAAATGAGGTCAACGCACTTCCACCTACTTTCCCTACAGAGCAGTGGTTCTAAACTTTTTTAGTAACAACAATTAAACCATTCATAACGAATATAATGTTACCTGCGTCCTTTTGTTAAAGAATATTAAACTCGCGTCACTATGAAAGTAACAAATAATGAAATTGAAATTTATTTTTACAACCATATTTCAGGTTGAGAGCCGTTGCTTTAAAACATATTAATTCATAAGTCAGTATCGGACAAATTGTGTGTAATTGTGGCAGACATTAAAGTTTAATTAGACAGATTAAAGAGAAGATATTTACCGTCGTATTGCAACTTTTGAATCGGTAATTGGTTTAATCCAATACCTACTCTTAATTGAGCAATTTAAGTAATAATATTGGAACAGGGTCTTATAAAATTATTGATATTGGTACATAGAAATATAAATCGTAGATGTTAGGTACAATCAGACAAATAAAAAATGAGTTCTCAAGAATTTTTGTATGCCTTTAGTTACGAAATAATTACAGACTTAATAATTAAAAAAAATACTAACTCACTGTATGTGGAACATAAATTAATTTTTAAAAAACATTGATTTAGATTCATAATAAAAACACTATAAATTTGCTATAAAACAGTAACTTTCCAGATCTAAGGAGTGTCTAAATCATCTAATAAGCTATGTAAGTAAACTCCTTTCACCTGGCTGTTCCTGTATTCGTCTAACAAAGTTACCTTTCATACCTATACCAGTTTAGAGTAAGACACACTACCTATAGTAAAGCGTCAGTTATGTAAACAACACCACTTCCTTGTGATTGAAACATGCTAGGAAGTTACCTAAGTAGCTATATTTTATGTCTGTGCGAGAATATGCGTTTTGTAAACTCATTGCTATTAGATAAACCTATTGGATTATGTCATGTAGTGATGCAATCTTAATCAAGATTCTTTCAGGAGCTGAACCCAAAATTAGGTAGGTAAATGATAATCAATTTTTTAAAATATCATTTTATATGAGTAATGTTAAAAATGGGTGTTAAATATAAAAAGGAAACAATTAACAGGAGAAAGAGAGGCTAAGCAACTGATCAACATTTAAGCGAAATCACTAGCTTTATGTGTGAGTTTATTTACAATTACTAATTAAATAATTAATAAAGTAGCAAATTATGTTATGTTTGAAATATCTTCACCTTTGCACACGTCATATGCAATTGAAATTACTAAGCACTGATTGAATATTTGCTGGTAAAGTTACAATCCAAGATTTGATTTTGAGCACTATGTTATAAGAATGGCTCACAGTTATCATTACAGGTTGCACACCGAAATGTGTGGATCTCCTCACTCACCGACGTAGTGCTCAAGTGTGAACTTTTACATTACTGATGAAGGAGCCTTGAGGTAGGACCC